>LJIJ01005015.1:0-12943 GCA_001718145.1 Orchesella cincta
AGAGAACTTAATGTAAAACAAACTAGTTGGGTAATATAGCAAATCAACCTAGATAAAACCATTTGATCGTTATGTGATAAGAGGAACTAATGTTACAGTTGAACACATTTAAGATAAACTACTTCGTATTTTAAATTACGTTCAGGTTTGTAAAGAATCACTTCCAATAATTTATTCATTGAGGTAAAAGTAGAAGCCATCAAATTGGTTTTGTGATGAGCATATCATTCCTTGAATTTGGGATCAATATGTCTTCATTTCCGTAGTGAGAAAGCTCGTTTTTTGATTAAGTTTTAAGGGGTACGCTAACCCATTTCATGCGTCTGCACAAGTGTAGTCCCCACTCACGTGCCTTACCAACGTTTTCTTTTTTCCTCTCATGTCTCAATATATGTCAAACATTTGGGCATCACAATTTAATCTCAATTTTCCCCTGATTTTCTTTCATTCTCAATTTTTTCGCTCAAGAAACTAATTATAATAGCCGACATCACGCAACTCCTTTGACACATTATGATATCCAGAACTAAGCATTTTAAATGGTTTCGAAAGAAAACTAGCGATTTATTCTACCGGTAAATTCTGATTTACGCAAATATTGCCAATTACATCAATGAAAAAATGTAAATTTAAACTGTCAAGTTGTTTCTATGTTGTGTCAAATTATCTGATTGTTTTCGTCCACGTCCTTTCCATTCTGGAAAGAATGTAAAAAATCCAAATTAGTTCATTAATATACTATCAAGTCAACTGTTGACTGTTTAAAATATCACGTTGCTGGAAAGACTGTTAACATGTAAGTTGTTACCTAGAGTTCGTCTTCTATTCGCATGATTGTCCAGTGCTTAAATACTTTAATAGTAAAAGTACAATGTAATAATAGAAAGCTCATACATTTTAGATTTAACTCTATAAACACGGAATGTGCATTTATTACGCTAGTAACGCTTTACTTATCACCATTTTCATTATAATATTGCAATTTGTAATTCTGAAAATTTTGCAATTGAAATCTCATTGGTGAAAGCGTGGGAAATGTAACCCTATTGTAATATGCCTTGAGCCCTCTGGACTTACATACATCAGTGACAAGAAACGAATTCATTCATTTTCTTTTTATGCCAAAATGAGATCGTGGAGTTCATGAAAACTCTAATATACATTGTTTGCTTGACAAACCTTTTACAGAATTCCACTTAAAACGAATTTTTGTCTCTCTCGTTTGAAAGGTAAATAAATGGCATTTACATATATTAAAACGTTTAATAACGGTGTCTGACATTTCTCTCACAAAGTCTATTAAAGTTGAGGATCAATGCAGAACCGTCCCAAACAAGATTAGTATAACACGGACTTTACTTTTAGCGCTTCAGACTTGAAGTTATGTAAGATCCGCACCAATAAACTTTTGATTTAGTTCCTGTTACTGGGAATCTTCGAGAGCAGGTAATTTTGTATGCCATACTAACATTCATTTAGGTAGAATATAATATTGGAGTACAAAGCATCTCTCCTGCTAAAGGTTGCATAAAAGGAGCAAAAGATCAAAAAACTTGTTGCTAAATCTGCTAGCAATAAGTTTTAAATGGATTACTTGGTATTCTGTATTATACCACTTTCTGTGGACTATACCGTGCAATTATATAGTACCTATGTATGTTGTTTGGTAGTAAAAAACAACCTGTGATAATTTAAAACTTTTACTCGTAGTGCCTCAACGTTTACGAAAATCCGGAACCATGTAGTTGTTATTGATATTAGGAAAAATTGCTTCAAAGAACATGAGTTGTAACGAGATCCCTTTGGTTTATGTCGTAATGAAAATGAACTTAGCAGAATAATGTCAAGCTTCATCGAATAAACACATTTTAATTTCAGACGAAAAAGGCTAACAAATTTAGTCGGAAAACTACGTCAACACGTCTTTTCAATGCTGTATTCTACGGTGCCCAATTGATTTCGGCATCAACTCAACCGTTCGTTTATTTCTATACGGTCTATTGCTTTTTTGGGGTAATTAGCGAATGTTTGCGAGGTTATAATCATATGTAAATGACAGTTTTCTGGAACGTAACAGTTTAATTGAAAACTGTTGACATCGAAAACCAATTAGCATTTAGTAAACACCAATGATTCAGTGGGCCATCTCGAAATATTACTCCCTTCTGACTAGAATCACCAGTTCGAGAACAGAACTACACAATATTTTCAAATACTGAAACTAACGCTGTTTGACTATTTCCTTTTCTTGAATGATAAACTGAAAATGATGTTTACGAGCAATTTCATTCAGACGTAAAAATCCCATCCTGTAAAATATGACTTGTTTTTCTCGTCCTCGTGAGGATCCACATACTTATTTCAGCTTTTTGATCTGTTTCACACTTGTTGAAAACCAGTGAAACGCCTAGTGTGAATAATTATGTTTCATGAATCTATTTGTTGGTAGCTTCTACGCAGCACGTTTTTCTAAATAAAAATAGACTGGTTCTACGATCAAAACACTTGTCGTTTCTGTTTACCAAAAAACGAAATTCAACGCATCATTTCCTATTTCCCTATTAAGTCCTTAGGTTGTCACAAAAGACCTCTCACTGCACCGATTAATAAAAAGTCCTTTATAGTAGTTTCTAAATTCCTTGTGATCTGTGATACTGCCTTCTCAGGTTTGTGGCAAGCATAAGTGTTGGTCCAATATATAAAATTATATTTGAAGAAACAAACAGATGTGTGGAGGAACTGCATCCCCATTGAATCTTTTGCCACTCTGCCTTTCACCTTTTGAGTCTTTATTATTCACGACTTCCATCAAAATAACACACAGCTTTAAAGAATTTTGTATAAGTGTCATGGAATACGAGGCTGCTATTTATTTCGTAGTTTGGATGAATTTTTTTTGAATTGGAACAAAATTCTTGTTATTTGCAGTCACGTTTCATGATTCCTTTTATGGGGCGAGAACACGTTTGATCTACAACATGGTGGAATATTGGTTACCTAAAATCACGTACTCATTTTAAACTGACATTTATGATCAAAGATGTAAAAAGCACAAACTGTTGGTGGTAGTTTCCTATAAATTGTTTTCCTACATTTCAGTGACTCCCTAAAAATTATAGCTTAATTAAGTTTCAAATAGTTGCAAACTGAAACGTCGTAGTAAATATTGTAATAAAAATTGGGTCGTTATGTTTATTTTATTAAATCTTAAATGTTTCAGTTTACATAAATATACTGCCACCCCCCCCCCGCCGCCTCCCGGAAGGCCCCCCCCCCATATTAGTATTGTTACTGACTATCTATATTATAAAAATAATAAGCTTACTATTATTCTCCATCCAAGCTTTCCGGGCCAGTTTGATCACTGAGCATGAAAGCGCCCAGAACCGGTATCGAAATTGGTGCTTTTTCTTTCTCAGACCAGTCGCGCAACATAGATGTCTTTTTACTGAGGGCGGTGGCATCATAAACTGAAATTTACAATGTTCGGCGCGCTAGTTGAATTTGCGAGAGATTGTATTTGATTATATGTAAAGGGGGAAAAAATACAAGAAAAAAGAGGAAAAATAGGGAGATTAAGGATAGGAGTAAGGTTCCATCTCGTTTCAGAGGCAAAGTGAGCAGCCATTTAAGTGGCAAGCACATTAGAATTAAATTTTCGGAATAGTAAAAAAGAAAAACATACGAGCGCATGAAGCTATTCCTCAGACTGGCATGCGTTAGTTTGCGGCTTCCAGCTAGTGGGCCGGTAGATTAAAGGCGGTTGATGCACTAGAGTTGGCTTAGGGCAGTCGCAATAAGATGGAATAAAGCGCTTCTATGGGAGTCGCTGCAATAAGTCCACTGGGAAACTGAGATGCCTCCTGTACGATCGCAGCATATACCTATTTGAATATCAATATGTAAATATCCGGATTGAATAATAATGATTGTTGTTGGAACTATATTATCGGCAGCTGTTTTAAAGGTTTTGATAAGCGGTAGCCATAATGTTATTGTAACATACGGTGTCAACAAACGCTATGAGCGATCAGGGCAAGTATAAGTTAGAAGTTAAGATACTTGAGAGTTCTATGAACGGCGGAGCCGCTAATTATTGGAGTGATCCGATGGATTCTGCTGAACATCTCAGAACAATTCTTAGTTCATTGTAGAATGGCGTTCTAGAGCGCGAACTAATGGGCTCAGGCTGTAGTCGATAAAAAATGCCAATTGATTGGGTGGCAGAAATGGCGCATCTGATGAAATAGGAGGTAACGATGTTTCTGCAAAATGAAATAAGTATTTACTTTCTAATGTATCCCAATTCGTATTTATTAAAAACCAAATTAATGCGCACCTTGTGCGGGGGCCGTTGGGCAGGCAACGCATGTTCTTTTGATTTCCGGTACAGTTTCCATAATATGCATGGTATACGTGTAGATCACAACAAGAAGCGGAATAAAATATAAAGCTGAAACAGAGCTCACGTTATAAATGAGCTCATTATACGGCTCCTGCTTGAGAAAAGCTTTCGTAACACACTGGTGGAACTCCGGGTATTCAGGATGTTGTGCAACGTGGTAAACAAACATCTGAAAATTTAAATAAAAATGTTTTTGATGGCTCAGTTTACGCATCCTTGAGTTACTCAACTACTCCTAAATTTTTCGTGGTCTAGTCTTGTTTGCGTGTGTTTCTAAACTTAATATCAAAACCATGTACTTTGATGTTTAAATCATGATGATGTAAAAGCCCAAGATTTTTTCTTCTTATAATTCCATATGAAAGTCTAGAATCTCTTTTTCTGCTCCGACGAAAAACAAACTGATCTGAAATTGAGAATTTTCTACAAATGGATGATTTTATGTTCCTCAAGGTAGACAGCTACTTTGATCTTATCTCATTGAAGAATCTAAAAATATAATCGGAAATCGAAGTAGGACTACGCAAACTAAACTAAAGTATTTATATCAGATAATTCTCAATATATCATGACTTGAAAACTATCATGAAAACTAGTAATTTTGTTTAAGAATGTTAGAATGTATGTCATTTATGATTTCACTGTGTTTTTGTTGTTTTTTCATTTGACCTTCAAATGACTGGCACAATAAGCTATTTGAATTTTGATAAAATTCGGTGAGCATTTTGAGAACGAAAAAGAAATGTGGTTTTTAAGCAATGTAAGATGATAATATGCATAACAATGTTTTTATCTCAATGATAAACCTTCCATTCTGCTTTCTAACTTATTATATTATATGTATCGCGCAGCTTCTAAAAAAATTTGTCATTGCAAAGTATTATAACTGTAACTGTGGTCCCAACGGCAAAAACAATGTTGCTACAATGCCACGCTGCGGTACGAAGGCCAAGTGTAAAGCTTGAGGATGCTGTCACGAAGGCGGCGCAGCCATAATCCTCAATTGTTAACAGGGTGATAAAATAGAATTAATAGGCGATGCGAATACTGATGCAAATCACCAAGCATTGAGGCTACAAGATATAAATCGGCAAAAGCTGCTGACAAACTGGGAGCACTGTTACACAAAAATTCTTGCGGACAGCCGATGTTGACCCAGGCAGATTGTAGGTGCGGCGCAGAAAAACTTCAGTAGGACATAAGAAAGAACGTGAGCGAATATTAGATTCAGCTAGCGGCAGCGGGAAAAATTTATGATAAGAAATGGAAATTCTGGTTTTACAGCGACGAGAGGCGCGGGAAGTAGTGGTCTAGGCAGCAGCCGTTTTTTTACGAAGAAAACACTCGAATACTAACACTAGAAGATTTCCAATAGCAGCAAAAAAGAATAAATCAGTGTAGCAGCAATAACGGGGGCAACGTTGGGTGAGCTGACTAATTTGAGTGAAATCCGGCGGCATTGTGGAATACGTCCCATTGACACTTTTTACAGTTTCACTTTCATTTGAATTAAAATCAAAATAATATGTTTGAGCGTCTGATGCTGAATAACTTTCATTTTGTATGCTGTGTTCATCTTGGAGAAAGTTTAACTTAGAAAGCACCAATTGCAGTAATGACATTGAACCTTGCTGGTTTTGAGGAGCTTCCTTAATTGCTTCCAATGTTTTGTATAGCTTGCCTTTGCTTACCAGGAATGCGCATAGAAATGGGGCGAACTGGTCTGGACAATAGCCGTACGGGCATGAGATCCAAAAGAATGTTAAATGCACCGATTGGGCTTTCCATCACGTTTCCGCTAGAGCTCTCGATGTGGACTGAGACAAACTGAAGTCACGCAGTCGAATGATATACAGCCTCCCAAAAGGCTAAGCATTATTTCATCTCTCCTGTTTGCTTCACGTAGCTTCTTCCATATGTACCCAAATCGTATCAGTGCCTATTTTGATTACTTTTCTGTAGATTTTTACACTTAACAATTTCTTTATATTTGTACTTCAAAGCTAGAATGCTTTAAGACTTCAAAGATTTTCAGTAGCAGTATGGAACATTGGATATTATGCAGTCTTGAATAATACACATCTTATTTCCCAACCTGGGCTAAGGGTTTCCCAAACGCTTTATTATGATATAATAAATGTATGCTTTGTCTGCCGCGTGTGTAATTTTTTATTTATTTGTGAACAGTGTAAGCAAAAGCAGAACTTTCCATTACCAAGTCAAATGTTAAGACCCAAAAAGCATTTCTTTCGCAAGTTTATTGTTTAGAAACAAATCATATCCGATTGTCAAAGTCGTCTGATTTGTCTATTTCCATATGAAATGCGATATACTATAGCATTTACAAGCGTTTTCTGTGTGAGAAAACAATTTTTATTGTGTGTAATGTTCATCCCACTGACTAAACAACGGAAAAATTTCCAGTTAAATTGTTCCAGTAAAAAAATAACAATATTGCGTGGGCTTGGCACATGCACGAGTGTACTTGATGAAAGGTAATCCCGTAAGGGGAAAATTTAAAGTAAATTCAAACACCAATTTGCTTATGAATACAAATGTTTTGTCTCAATTTCAACCCGTACTGTTGTGAGCTCCTTAAAATAATTTACGAGACATTTTTCAAGGAAATATAAATCAATAATATATGAAAATTGACTTTTTTACTTTAAAGGAGTCGGGGGGAAATCTGCAAACAAAGTTTTCCCATATACGAAACTATTGATGTAATATCGTTTTCACGTGCAGATTGAACGTGCCTCGATTAACTCGAAACAGCTTAGTCTGAATAATAGAGTACTGATGCAATCTTTTCAATTTTGATTAACTCTAAGCCATTTCCTGCACAGAAAATGTCTGAAACATAGTCCATAACACCTCACCTCGTCTGAAATTCACGGGCGGAACCAATCTACAGGTGTTTTAAAGCACATAAAACAACTCCAGTCTTTTTTTAATGTCATACCTTCATGTGGACTAGTCAAACATGATTCAAGCACCTGGACAACTATCTTAGGTTTTACAAAATGGTTCCTTACTTAGAATTCCGTATTAAATTAACTTTACTAAACTTTGTATGACATTTGAAACTAATCAACTTGATAGTTAAACCGAAACTAAAGCAAACTGAATCAACACATGTAACAAAACGTGCAGTTCTGTTAAGTGAGCATTGTTTACTCAGCTATAATAGCGGGCTTGAACACCTTTCACTCAAAAGAGTGAAAGGAAAGGTTTCTGAACTTTAGATTATACCCAAGAAGCAAGATTACGTCGATTCGACATCCCATATATGTCCTACGTCGTACTTGTGAATATCCCACAGATGTCCAAATAATGTAATTATTCGTACTTTAGATATCCAGTACATAGCCCAATTTCGTTCTCAGAGAGCCAATAGATATCTAATTGCATGTTCCAAATGACGTATTTTTATGTCAAAATGGGACTACGCGTCTGTAGGTAGGATGTTTACGGGACGTGCTAGTAGAAGCTTATTGGTTTGAATTTTGGATGTCATATGTTATGCTGTATTGATAATATGCTAAATGCTCAATTATATTCTCACCACTATGTATTTGACTGCAATATTTATTAAAAATTAAAGCATAATACAGTCTAAATCAAATATAATGTCAGAAAAACATGAAATATCCTGCAACCCAACAATTATTAACTTGCAAGAATCAAACACTAATTAAACTACACGTTTGATATAATTAACTTCACAAGATCACGAACCACTCATGTTTTTATGCTTCCAATAAATACTTGCACCGAAACGGAACTGCATTACATTTAAATTGAATACATGCAAGTGAATAACTCCCAAATTGGCCGAAGATTCGCCTACGTTTAGCCTGCGTGCGCCCCAACCGTATACCAATCGATCATATGCGATAGTCCCGCATTCATGCCGAGTTTCCCCAAGAATCATTATATGCAAATGTAGTATAAACAAAACATGCATACACAGCCAAAAGGATTTGTAGATATCTTTATTCCAGTGTAAAATAGGTATACAAACGATACTGTTAAATGGTAAATGCACGAACGTACAAATTATATCTTGATTAGTTAGCTTAATACGAAATACAGCAGACATGTCACTAACTAAATAAATACCCAACAATGTATTGTCGATAGGATAATCCTTAGGCTTCCTACTACAATATTCCACTCACTCACAATCATTGTCCGAACCTTGAACCTACTGTTTAACTAAAACTATTCGATTACATTTCGTTAAAAAACAATTATCAAAAAGTTTAATTGAAATATTAGTACTATTAAGATTAAAATCGAAGGTTGGCAATATTTTTGAAGTTGAATTCAATTGAAGTTGAATTGAAGTCGTATTCAATTATTAGCATAGCAGTGTGAAGCAGCATAAATACTTTTATCTTATCAGAATCAACAATACATTTCATGCAGCTAAACCATGTATACAGTAAAAAATGTTCTAAATTCTAAAATGCAAGAACCATACGGTTTTGGCAATATGTTTTCACTCGGGTTAACTATACAACTATCTACTACAATTAAATTGTCAGTACGGAAAGAATTAGAACTAGATCTGATTGAGTTGAGTGTAGAATTAACTTCTTTCAATCGTCTATGCTGCCTTCTTGTCTCTTCTTGCTTCTTGTCGAACAGTTGTTTCGGAACATGATTTCAGTTTTCGGCGACGCTCACAACCTGCTTCACGATCAGAGGCTCCTTTTAACCACTTTTGTAGGAACTCTTAGATTGATGATGAGTAGTGGATTCGCCACCCTTGTTCAGTCTTACGGTCGCTAGAATATAAACAACAGAGAAACTAAATAAGATACAATTCAAATTAACTCTGTATTTGGGGAAAAGAGAACATAAAATACTTTTTTACATTACCATGTAATAAGCTTTGGAACACTATAGGCACTGTTTGGTGAATGCTTTTTGTTTTTTCTTTTACTGGTTCCTCTGGTGTCAGATGACGAGCTTTCCACATTCGACGTAACACGGCTTTCTGGAAACCCTTTCTAGCTTCCTGATAGTCACCTAGTGTTAAAATTATGTAATTTTGATCAATTTAGTTATAGTTAACCTCTCAATTATTCATAATTATATGTTTAAGTATCTGCTTACCAAATGTTACTAGCACGCGACAATCGAAAGTTATCCAATGCGCCGCAGGAATCGTATGATCACGAGCCAGTTTAGCAATATTTATCCCAGGCCGCGTATCAGGCCAATAGCACTTTTTGTCACTTTCAAATAACCATTTTGAAGAAACTACGTCAATAGAATTTGCCTTGGTAAAAGTTATCACTGCGTAGAAAGATATTTCGAAATCGTGAAAAGCGACTGTCAATTAGCATGCACGATGAATGACAAACAAGAATTCAAGCTGCAGCTCGATGCAATTTCCCTCCCAAAGACACAACTGTATGGAATAGAAATAGGAGAAATGTGAGATTAGGCTGACAGCGTGTGGGCCAAGGTTGTGACATATGCGTAAAATATATTATCATGTTACTATTTTTACTATGTACATTTGTTGAATCGGGAAACGTTCGGGAAAGCATTAGTAAAGTCAGCCGAAGCCAGCCCGAAGTTCCCGTACATTTCCCATGGTTCTGCCGACTTATCTGGCAATACGGGGAAATGACTCCAACAATCGAATCGAACAAACTCACAATTTATAAACTGTAAACTATTGTTTCTGTCTTCCAAAAAACTGCCTCGTTTTAGTTATTTTCAGCAGTCCACTACAGCAGATAATAATATTTTTACTTTTAATAACAATGGAATCACTAATTGATTGTTTATTGAACCTTCCCAACTTTGTGAAAAAATACGATATGCAGCAGGGTTGTTTACTTTATGAAGGTATTTTACTTGAGAACGCCAACCGCCCTCAAACGCATGCGCGGAAAGAACGGCGGAACATAGACATCCAAAATACATCCGAAGTTTGTACGACATGTTACATTACGAACCTCCATAATGATTCCAGCTAAGATGTCCACAGCACAGCAATTGGACATCTAGCTTTGGAACATCCTAAATATCCATCGATAGATCTAAAATGTGCATCTATTAGATAAAGCTTGCTTCTTGGGTAGCTTTGAAATTCAACATTACAAAGTTAATATGCTTTCAACATTGGTCAGATTACCGATTGACATGGCCTCGTCAAGATTTAGTAGAAATACAAAATTTGTGTTAATTTTCTTGTCTTCCTTAGTGCTAAGTGTCCCACGTTCTTTGGCAGATACAATGTATGAACCCAGAATCAAATGCGTGAATAAAAAATAACCTTGAAGTTGCGAGTCGATATTGACTGTATCTTACTTTTTTCTAGCGCTACCTCAATCAAGTTCAAAACAGCTTTAACATGAAACATTTATACCCTGAAAGTCAAAAACTGGTTTTCATTAAAATGGGTCTGCAGGCATTCGAAATTTCATTTTATTCAAACACTTTCTTAATATACCGTTTCTTTTGATCTTACAATGCAGACAAAAAGTGCGCGCTCTAACTGAATGTGATAAGAGTGCGGCAAGAATGTGACAGTTTGTATTCAGATCGCAATATGTGGCAATAAACGTGAAGGGATAGCAGGAAATTTGACAGGACGACGCGATTGCAATGGTACCAAATATCACAGTATAACTTAAACACTGAATTTTCTATGTTCTAAAGATATTAGCATTCATTAAACAGAAAATAGAAACATACTTCTGGGGAAAGTACCTGAAAGCTATGCTGGCATTTGAGTTAAATTGAAGCAAGGTGATTTGGATGTAAAAAATTAAAAGTAAACTTTTCAAAACCTAGTAGTCTAGTATTTATTTCGTAGTTGGAAATCTACAATATGCTCGTTGGAAAGCAACACGTTCGTTCATATTTTGAACTATAAAAATGGACAACTTTATTACGCGCAATATTAATAAACCAATCTACCAGTTTTGTTAATAGGCCATATATATTAGAAGAAGGCAATGCAAGAAACTGTAGTATTAAAAAAGCAATAACTTGATTTTCTTTCAATTCTGGTTGAGCTTCGTAGGAGCTCCCACAGACAATGGAGCCTGGGAGAAAGCAGATGATTGGGTAATATGCCAACTCTCCATTGGAATTATCCAAATAGACACATAAGTGTCAGGCAGTAGTATGACTTGAAATGGGTATACATTTTCCTGTTATTTGTATAAAGTCTTTTTTAGTGTAAGAAGTTAAAAAAATTAATACATAAATAATACTTTTACCTAACGCATTGTAAATCTAAAGCATGAAAATCTATGCTGGTTAGATGAAAATAAAGTTCAAATGAACATCAGATACAGGTTCTACCGCATGTCACTGAACAAGCTTGGTGTTGACTCAGTTCTCGGAACTGAAAGTTGCGAACACGTAGCGTCCAAAATAGACAGCCAAAATGTATCATGCTTTTGGGGGAAAGTCTTTGATTACACAACCAGAGTAATTCCTTTTTACGGGATATTGTACACGTGTCGCTGGCAGAGGAAACAAATAGGATGCTGATAAAAGAAGTAATTATAGGGGTACCGAGTAAAAGGTTGATCTTATCTTCAGATATGTCTACCACACTTCCTGTTACCAACACTGACTGTTACCGTCAGACACAGCTGCAATCTAATTAGTTTTGGTTCATTATACGCTCATTATGTTAACATTTTAATTCGTGGAATTTTTTCACGTTTTATTTATACGTTGTTCGTTGCCGCAAAACGTGCAACGTTGCATTTGACATGTGCCTGATTTTTACATTTAAAAAAATGTTCTGTGCCAAGAATTGATTATTTTTTATATCTTTTTACTTAGTATCACTTACTCCAGAACGATAAGACAATAATTTAAGATACTATCATTGCCAAGGTAGTATCTAAAATTACATCTTCTATTATCAAATATGTTTCCCGTTCGAAACAAAAGGTCCAGTTTTGAAACCAAAAGCTCGCATCGCCCGTAACTGCTTTTTCTATATTTCGACATTAACTTCCCTTTCCAAACCTGCAACAGCTCCAAACTATCCACAAGTGGGACGGAAGAGTGTGTAGAAAGCAAATAAATGTAAGAATGCATTGCAACGAGGAGAACAAAAGCAGCACCTACAAGTACACGGAACTCTTTCCTATTGTACATTTTGAAAATTGTATAATTGCACCCAACACACGTTAGCATTCCCACATAATGAATAGTGGCATTAGGACATCCATACACTTGTTTGTTTGCTCTGTAAGCATTTGCAATTTTAAATAAAGGTTCCTCCGGTTTTCAAATGTGGAAATGTGCAACTCATTCTTGCTCAACTGGAGGTTTCCTTTGGCTGCCTTCCCAATGATTTCGCAATAGGTGCATTTGTAAACAAGAAAGGTACACTGAATGTGCCTCCTAATAAAACACACATAACATAAGTAGCGGATGCTAAGCCTTCTCAAACTCCTGGAATTATTCCCATTAATACTGAATTAAATCGGATCTTGATGTCTAATAAGAGGATACAAAGCAGCAAATATGATCAAAAAGTTCGCA
>LJIJ01005016.1:0-12942 GCA_001718145.1 Orchesella cincta
CGACGAAAAGATTCTTCAATAAAACCTAACAGATTATTTTATCACTTCCGTAATATAATAACTTCATTATATAATAAGCGTTGAACATTTTGTTTTGACCATCAGCCATCAGACTCATATTTGCCTAAGGTTGATTTACATACTACTTTAAGTTATTATAAAACAACATGTACTTATGATAACATCAACGCCTTTGCTTTTTGGCGGTTGAAAACACAATATAAACAATCAACTATCCCGTAATAAAGCCGATTTATTATCTAGTTCTTAATATAAATTTTCTTTGTCTGCTAACTATTGAGCCATTTATATTGTTTCAAAGAGTCAGAAATTACATTTTTCTTAGCTCCGTTAATTCTCACTTACTTTAACTACCAACAAAGCTTTTTGTGTACACAAGTTAAAGATTAGAGTACTAAGTTATTCACAGTCAACTTGTTATAATCTATATCATTTTACAACACTTCGCACCGACAACCAAAAACTGAAGAGACTGTAGATCGATTAAATAGGAAGAGATATAAATGGCTTATTGCAATACCTGCGGAAAGAAAAAATATAAAAGTAATGCTAGACGTGAATTTTTATTATAATTTCAAAACCTTATTTTTAAGCTGATATTTGTTTTACCAATAAAATGTTGAATTGGAAACGGTCCTGATGTCATCCCGTGAAAGTTGATACTTTGATCTACAGCAATGAGCCACAAGCAGGGCTGAGTCCAATTCGTAAATTATTTATTTTCTGTACACTTGCCATTATCCATAATGTAAGAGAAGTAAATAATGTGTACAAAATATAATAAAATATAAGTTCAACCTGGTTTTTAGCTTTGATCTGTCCAATTAAAATGTAGCTAGAAGTAAAGTAGAGAGGAACTGAGATGTGAATTGGTAAATAATTGTCAAGTGTGTTAATCATTGGCTGATCCTGAGGGCTGTCCACTGATAACTGCTCCCTTTCAGGTATTGCAGCGGTCTGAAACCAAAATGTGGATGTTAAATGTTAAAAAGTTTTACACAATTTAAATAAAATGAGACTAGAGACACAACATTTGATCTTACCACGACTATTATTACGTAACCTGAGTCATTGAGACATGGGAAGTACTGCAGAAATCCAACCTTGGTAATTAAACTACAATCTGTTTACTTTTTGGGTGTTAAGTGTTTGAATTGAACCAATTTCAAAAAACTTGAATCCTTTCCCATTGAAATCACCACGTCTGATGCCATCCTTTCTAAATACGGAGGTTGATACAGCTTATCATTATTAGAAATTTAAGTAGTAAGAAAACGGTAGCTGATAATCTTCTGACGGATTCAGCGGTGCAAAAAATATAAACAAACCACAAAACTGCATACGTTCTTGTGTATTGATATGGATAGGAGAACAAAAATAGTATACAAAAAAGCAGTTCTATACCAACTAACCCACAGCAGCAGTCGGTTTGGGATATTTTATATAGAAAAGGCTGCAAAACGTGCCTTGTATTTTATATTCCTTGTACTGGGTATAGTTATATGTATGTATGTATATGCAAGTCAGTCTCCGCTTCAGTCATTGCTGATGACATAAAAGCTATAGCTATGCTCAGAGCAGTTGTGTACCTACCATACACTTTTCAAGTGGTGAAAAAGCAACATTGCTTATATACCTAAATGAATGCTTGGCTTTTTAGTTAAAGCAAGTAGCATGGATATTGAAGCTCTCTGAAGTAGTAGTAAACGCTTAGAGTCAACATGCAAGAGCTATTCAGTCTAAGAAAAGCAGACTTAACACTGCCAGGGCTTTGTTGTGAGTTTGAGCTTGGTTTGGATGGAGATTACATGGCTATGAATATTTTGGTATCATGCGCTTGATACGAACTAGAAACCCGTTCTCCTAATGCAACTCATGTTCAATCAAATGTAGTAGTATAATAAAAAGTTGGATTGCAGTATTGATTTATTTATTGAAACTTACCGTGCATTTTGTGAGACTATTTCTATATAACATACGATAGGTGTGCGTCCATTTAAATCTAGTAGAATGTTACATGTGAAAATAGCACAAAATGTACTTTGTGAAGATATTTTGCTTTTGTGATGACTGACACATTTTTTGAGTAAGAATAAACTAAGTAACTCTTCACCTGAGTACAATGTGTTTAAACTTGCTATTTGTGCAACAGCAATATATGCCAAAAGTTGACAAAAGTTGTAAAATAGAACACTAATTAATGTTTATGAGCAGGTTTGAAACCTGCACAAAAATAATGTCCCATATCATTAAAAAACTGGCTTTTGTGTAGCACCCAAAATAACCGATTGGGAACGACAAGCAATGCCGACAAGAACGAAGCATTTTCTTTTCAGCTCGTGTATACAACCGTGCCCTCCATTCCAGTTGAAAATCTTGCGAGGTCAAATCCAGCTCCGCTGCAACTGTTAGTAGAATACAAATCATGCAAGCTACGGATATCCCTAGTACTCCATTAGATATTGCAACAACCCCATCAAATGTTTGCCGAATCCCAAAAAACATAGTAAAAACCATAGCACCCATTCCAACAAGCATCATTCCAGGGATTGTAGACGTAGAGAGCATCCCTGACCACACACCGCAACACTGTGAGCTGCCGATGAATCATCATTTTAGGATAAAATGATGTTCTCCTTTCTGCCGACGTTGAAACTGCCAATCTGATTCCTTCTTCTAGCTCAATGACGAGCACAATGTATATTACATACAGTAAAAGGACGACACAAGCACCATATAACATCATGGTTGTAAGAAAAATAGATGTGACTGAACGTCTTATCAGTTGATTCATCCAAGTGGGGTGCTAATTCAATTACAAGATGAGAAATGGGGTCACTATCTCTAAAAATGGCTAGATGCATTTTTGTGCATTCGGAAAAAAATGCACCTAGCCTTCTGATTGGCTCTTGGTGATTGTGCTAGTGAGCCAACTTTAAAACGAATCTTGCACATTCTTTTAGATGTTTACATTTTGCATCTTCTTTGGGTTCATCAGACAGTCCCGTATTTGAATTCAACGATCGGCACATACTCTTTCGCTATTTTACCCTTTCTTACGTAATTACGGTACTATATATCTTTCCAATTTTTGTTTCCCAATATTGTGCTAAAATGTTAAGAATTCTTTCGTAATTAATGAAGTAATGAATACATGGTTTGATTTATAAGAAACGAGAAACTGTAAACATTTACTTGAAACGATATCCCAACAATAATTACATGGCAGTTTATGAATAAAACTCCATGTCTCAATATTGTTACGTTTTATAATCGTTTACTCAGAGTTACAATGACAGCATTTTAGTGACCAGTCCATGTCGTTAACCCTGCGGGTAAACGACATGCGACTTGCTGAGTTTGTTTATGTAAGTTGGATGACGAATTTTAATGTTTACGAATTATTAGAAGAATGTGCAATATGGCATTAAGTTGGATTGAATTGACATTCCAGTAAGTTCAGTAGCAGCAGGAAGTGGGTGTTCCTCGCTGAGATTAGTTTAGTTTAATTACATAAGCATTTTATGAAAACGTTCATTTATGTATAAAATGATGATGATAATAAAGGAAAGCTCTCTCTTCTCTTTCGTGCTCTGCTCCCGCAAACAAGTTGTTCTCTCGTCTCCTTTCATTCACATCACTCACGCTTCACTTACAAGCAGTTTAGCATCAATCATACCTACCAATCCTATATCAATCTTAAAAATATTTTATATATAACGGCATTATTAGAGTAGGTTCAACTATCTGGATTTGGAATGTTTTATGTGGATAGATATTAACAGATTAAATAGATATTATGTCTAGTTATTGACATAAATTTTTGACATACGCGTGTTTCTTAAGAAATCTAAGAGGATTTTTAGTATGCATCTGCACGTATTATTGCATGACGTTTTGTACTAATATGCTTAAATTAAGTACAAAAGAATTCACCCTAATTCAAAAACTGCTAAATATTAAAAAAAAATGAAAGTTCACAGACACACACAAAATTGATATTTTTTATCTGATTTAAAAAAAAATTATACTAACATTCTAAACATGCAAACGCTAAAGGACATATAATTTGAAAGATTCACACAGTTATTACTTATGCTACGCCACTGTAACACATTTATGCAAAGAAGCTATTTACAATCCTTTGTATTTGGTTTACCATCGTGGACCAGTTGTTCCGTTCGTCTTCCCCATTAGTATTCCAGAAATTGAAACTGCTTGAATACCTACGTCTGATACATTTCCCCCTAACACAGCGGTTCCAGCATCCTTTTATAGTAACAGAAATGAGCTGTCGAACATCACCTGCTTTCCGTAATAAACTTCTTCGACATTCAACCAAAAAGAGAATTACGGAAAGGGAAAGAATGGCCAAGTGTAAATAAAACACAACCACTATGTTGTCCAGAATTGACAAGGCTTTTGCTGATGGTGGGAGCTCCAATTTTGCTGCTTCCAAGGTAAAATTCCAAGTGTCAATTCTAAACTTCCATTCCTTCCACAACTTAAACAGTCCGGATTGAACAAAAGACAAAACACGCATGTCCATTGTTTTGACTGGGATTCCAGTCCTTATAAATTTCCAGAAGTGATAGCGAAAGCCATACGATTCTCTGTTGATCGCAATTTTTTCTCTTCTCACATGTCGTTTTATTAAACCAAACCTCATCTTTTCAACTCGATCATAAGTATCAATGAACACGTCTCGTCCTGATTCTGCTATTTTTGAAATATGAAAATCGAACTTGATCATTTCGATCGCATCCCACCGATATTCAGGCACTATAACCATTTGCTTAAGAGCCATTTTTGCATCATTTAGATTAACATTGACTTGCTTTCGTAAATAGATGTCCGAAATTGTGAGACTTCCTGCAGTCCACTCCCGTTTATCCCACCACCAAAGGTAGTCTACTGGAGAAAGTAAAGGTCTGAGGAATTTATATTTCATTGGAAAACTGAAAACGGTTAAATTGTTACTAAAAACTTCTTCAAATGTCTCGATATTTTTCGGACTTAAAGGTGTGGTCAGTTGGTCAATGTTGTTGCCCTGGTAGTTGTTAGTCAGAAAAAGCCCAGCAAAAATCCAGGATCCCGTCAGCCACTTTGCCCATTGTATTTCAGACGTCGACTGTCCAACCAAAATGTTAAAGAAGAAGAAGTTGTTCACAATGGAAAATTTTTTCCCACTTCTTGCTACAATATAATTCCAGACCAGCATGCTTAAGCAAATAGAGTTTCCAAGTAGCAACCACGTGTTTAAGTCGAATGCGCTGACATAACCCGCGAGAGATAAATAGGGCTGCTTCGATATTGGAACACAGCTAATAAACCCCACCTTATCCAAACGGGTTGAGAGAAATGTAGGGTTAATTGTTATTCAAATATATTTCGTGGAACGTCAGGATAGGTTCCGCTTGGAACTATTGTCCAATTTGGGAACAGCATTCTCACAAATATTCCATCAACATCATCCTCTGTCTCCTTGTTCCAGTTTATTGTGTATATGTTTTGGACTGAAAAACTCATTTCCCATTTTCCACCAGGCGATATAATCCTGTTGTGGAGACATGCCAAGCGAACATTCTCGATTTGTTCACGATTTACTACTGAACCCGAGTACAAAACCAGCTCACTCGTGGGTGGGTCTATATCGTTCCATTTGAGATAGGCGTGAAACCAATTGCCATCATTGGGGCATGTTTGAATGACTCTGTTGCTAATTTCAAACAAATTCTGTTTTTGGGAATATTCTAATAAGAAAAACATTTTAACAGGATGGTCATATTTTGGAATGAATCTTCTGTTACTGTATTCGAACATTATGTCAATATAATGGTGATCTTTTAGTTGCTTAGTGTCAAAAGCTTTTGCTTCAACGTGAATAAAATATGTTGACCCCTTGGATAAACACAAAAGGTATTCGAAGTAACTGTCTGAGTAGTTTATTCTGTGATCAAACATCACGTTAAAGAATCTGGAATCCTTATCGTGCAAACCCATTATGTATCCATGTGATTTTAAAATAGATTCATGCAGATACACTTGGACAAAGCAATTTAGTTTTGGTGGTGGCAATGAGGTGAACAAAAACCCGGTGCCTTGTCTCATGTGGGGGTATTTTTTGTCTCGCATTTGTCCAACCATGTCGTACATGTGACGGGACTGGACAACAGGGAACTTCAATGGCTCTACAATGAGATTGCTATTGCTCCCCTGCAAACGAACAAATCCCTAAGTTAAAATTTTAAACATTTAAACTTAACACGCTGTGAATAAATTGTAAATAAAAAAGAATATGGTTTTTGATATACCTCAATACCGACTGCAGCTATGTGGACAAGACAGTTTTCGAACATTTGCAAATTATTTCCAAAGTTGACAGTATTCCATTGTGAAGTGTCACACACAAGATTAGAAATATACACTAGAACTGCGTAAAACAGGAATCGTTTCATTTTGCTAAGTAAATTTTGGTTTTATTGTCACGGGCTAAAAATGTTTGGATAACCTATAAAGCGGAGCTTGCTGAAAATGCACTGAATCACAACTAAATAAAGGTTACGTTTTTATGTAAACACTTGCCTGGTTGAAACGTTAGTGTGGCGTTTTTTAAAGCAAAATTTGTTTGGGTTATTGAAAGCTTATTTTAATAGGCTAGTGGTTTAATACACAATTATAGCAACCAGTGAATATAAGTTGTACATAAATCTGTTGTAGCCAGTGTGCTGTATTTTCATATTATTTGAATATATTTTGTTGGATATCGTAAGGCTCCGTGTAAGCTAAATTAGGTAGTTAGTATTACATGTGGAAAACTGTGTTGAATATCCTTACATCGTAAAATGCTTTGCTAGCATGAATATGCTTTGGGCTTCGGTACAAAGCATGTGGGCGAAATTTCCTTCAAATTTGATTTATTTATTTATCGCGGCGAGTTACATTAAAATCAAAAGGAAAGAGGGGGTTTACAATTAAAGTTAAAACTTTGAACTTCAAAGATTTTTAGACATCACTTTTAAATATGTATACGCGTAGCTTGGAACATTCATGTGGATTTAGTCTCAATTTTTGAAAAGGTTTACAAAAAGTGATACGTTGACAGTTAAAAAGGTTAAATAACTTGACTGGTCTCACACAGCTGCCCACACAGAAACAAATTTCAAGAAACGTCACTAAATTGCTTATTCATACGAATTTGTTGCAGTTTTTTCGTTTACGTTTGCAAGTCAGCACAATTTAGAACAAGGGAATCGTAAGAATTTTTCTAATTCACGACCTAAATCAAAATTTCTTAAAGAAACGGTTAAAGTTGTTTCCAATATTATTTGTAGCCATGTTTTCACGTTCTTGAACGCAACAAATTTACAACGGTGGATATACAACGAGCGAGTATTTTTTGTATTGAGTATCCAGAGATCCCAAAGTCTAATATGTAAATGCCACCACTTTCTCAAACTCTTAAGCTTAAGTTCATGCTTTGAAATATTTAGTAGCTCATGACATTCAGTTTTGTTATATTTCGGACAGAAAACTACATGGTAAGGGTATCCAATGTATTTTGCAATACAAAAAGTTGCTCATTTTTTAGTCTTAACACGAAGAAGAATACGAAGCATTTTTTAGGGGAAGAATCGATTTATGTTGGTCATTTCCGGTGTATAATTTCAAAGCATAAGTATATTTTATGATTTATACAGCTAATACTAGTTGCACGTGGGCAATGCTCTTGTATGCTTTTAATAGTATGACCAGGATCTGGGATATTCAACAGAAACCTGAAGTCAGATAGCTTCAAACTTCGTTTGGGTCAGATATTGTCCCCCTCTTTAAAATTTTATAATTTTAATGCAAGTATTGAAATGTCTTAACACCACGAGAACAAACCATCTGGAATAGAGTGCAAAAACGTGCTTAAGTATTCCTATTTTCTTAAGCCCGACTAAAAAACCGTTATTAGTCTTACATCCAATTTTTATTGCAAGAAATGGAGGAAAGAGTCGATAAGCCACCCCTCCAACTCCAGATACCTACTGCATTTAGTTTCGAACCGAAAGACTGGCAACAATGGAAACGGCGATTTTCACACTACCGACTTCTCTCTCAACTCTGCAAAGAAAGTTCCGAATATCAAGTTCATGCCCTGGTGTACTCCATGGGGGAGAGAGCGGAACTCCAAGTTCTGGACGCGTTCGATAACCATTTCGTCGGTTCCAGAAATGTCATCTATGAGCGAGCAGTGTTTGGTTCCAGAACCAAAAGGAGGGGGAACCAATCGAAGAATTCGGACAAGTGCATTTTTTTCAGTTACCTCTGTTTTCGTTTCTTAGGACATAAAATAGATGGAAATGGAATCAGCGCTGATGATAATAAAATCAAAGCTATCGTGGAAATGGATCCGCCAAAGAATGTCACAGAAGTCCGAAGATTCCTGGGGATGGTGAACTATTTAGGAAGATTCGTTCCTCATCTGGCAGACATCAGCCAACCCCTAAATGAACTCCGTAGTGAGAAAGCAGACTTCATCTGGAATGCACCCAAGAACAAGCATTTATGAAGATAAAGGAGGTGTTAGCTAGCGAACAAGTTCTGGCATGTTACGATGTCAGCAAAGAGACTGTGGTGGCATCTTCGTACGGCCTTGGGGCAGTCCTTAAGCAGCAAACATTCGAAACAACTGGAGACCAGTTGCTTTGCCTCAAGAACGCTGACTAAAACCGAACAAGGTATGCCTAATCGAGAAGGAAGCCTTGGGGATTACATGGCATGTGAGCGGTTTCGAGACTTTATCTATGGAAAGTTCGTGCAAATTGAGACAGACCATAAACCTCTTGTGCAATACACATTGTCGAAATTGACTCCGCGTCTATCATAGGCTTAAATAGAGGCGACTCTGTGAATCTTTAGAATTCCTCTTTAACCATTGTTTCTAATCTAAAATTTGTGAGGAATCGATGCAGCAATCAGAAAAGCTGAGAAATGTTGTGATTTTGAGGTAGGCGAAGTTATGTGCAAGCACCTTGAATTTCGGGGTGTGTTATTCTAAATGTTTTCCTGTGGTATTCTGCACATGAGTTCCCCTTGTGTGTACCATGCAAATTGTCCGGACTATTTTTTCTACAAAATGGCCTATTCTCCAATAAGGGAACTCTGGTGCAGAACCTTTAAATTTGACAGGAAATCCATTCAAAAAATCTTGACGCAAAAGTACATAAGACCTTTTTTTGCCAAGAAAATGGCTATATTCCTAGATGATTTAGGGGTAATCGCGTGAAAAATCAGGATTATTTTAGTGTTATATGAGGATAAAAATCAATAAATTAGGACTGTTTCTGGATATTTGCTTTTAGAGGTGACTATGTTCAGCAGTTTTCAACGCCATAGTCATCCGAATTCAAAGGTTCTGCACCAGAGTCCCTTATCGGAGATAGCCATTCTGTTGACCAAATAGTCCGGACAATTTGTATGGGTAACACACAAGGGAAACTCTATGTGCAGAAATACCACAGGAAAACATTTAGCAATAAACACCCCCGAAATTCAACGGTGCCAGCCATAAAAACTTCTCGCCTATCCTCAAAATCAGCATACATTTCTAAGCTTTTCTGATTGCTGCATCGAAATTCTCACAAAAGTTTAGATTAGAAACAATGGTTGAAAGAGCGAATTCTAAAGATTCACAGTGTCGCCTCTATTTAAGCCTATGATAGACCTGAGTCAAATATTCGACAATGTGCAATATTCACACACCAAAGGACGCTCAACGATCTCACACCACGCTCCGCTCCAGCGGTTCAGAATGTGCATGAGCACTACTCATTTGACATCTTTCACACCCTGGAAAGGAACTCATTACGGCTGATACATTGTCTCGACAACCAATCCAGCACCAAACATTGGAGGACAAGCAGCTCCAAGACGAAATTGAATGTCACGTAAACGAAGTTGTATCCCATTTCTCAACAACAGATGAGCGCCTGGCTGCGATAGCAACGGAGCAACAGAGGAACGAAGTTTTGAGCAAAGTAGCATCATTTACTGTTCAGAGATGCCCAGCGACAAAGAAAATAACAAGCGATTTGCGTAAATATTACGAAGTAAGGGCCGAAATCGCGGTGGAGAACGGAATCCTAATGCGTGGAAGCCGTGTCATATTTCCCTCCAATTTACGGAAGGAGTACTTCAGCGCTTGCATGAAGGTCATCAAGGAATAACAAAAATGTCTGGTGGCCAGGAATATCTGAAGACATAGCGAAAATGATAAGGCAATGCGAGACGTGTATTGAGCACCTTCCCCACAAACATCAACCCATGCTTCCAACAGGACTTCCGGAACGACCATGGCAGAAAGTAGGAATGGATCTCTTCTACAACGACGGACATTGGTACCTGGTATGCGTTGACTACTTCTCCCGATACCCAGAAGTAGCTTTCCTTCGCCAATTGTCAACGGCAGCAGTTGTCGATCACTGTAAAGCCATCTTCGCGAGACATGGAGTGCCAGAGATTGTTATCAGTGATAACGGACCTCAGTTCAGTCCTTACACGTCGTCTGAATTCCAGAGATTCGCGGAACAGTACGGATTCAAACACCAGACATCCAGCCAAGGTACCCTCAAGCCAATGGTTGGCGGAAGCGGCTGTAAAGATAATCAAAGCTCAAATGAAAAAGAACAAAGATCCGGTTTTGGCCCTTATGGAATATCGTGCGACGCCATTAGCAAACGGATTTTCACCTGCTGAGCTTCTTATGGGAAGAAGAATCCGCACTACTCTTCCATCCACACCAGAAAAGCTGATGCCAAAGAAAGTGGACCTGGAGATCTTGCAGAAGAAGGAGAAGATAAACAAAGAAACTCAAAAGAAGAACTATGATCGACGTCACGGAGCGGTGGAGAAGGAGGAGCTTTCACCAGGGGAGAAAGTTTGGATTAAGGACCTTCGACGATGGGGAAAAGTTATTGGAAAAGCAAGCACTCCACGCTCTTACATAATAGAGACCTCTACGGGGACATTCCGTCGTAATGCTTATCACCTTACGAGTGCTCAACGGACAGTGGGACCCTGAAGACACGAAGGAGAAGAACCGATGAACCAATGAAGTAGATAAGCATACTAGCACCGAATACAACAGAGAATGGAACTAAATGTAGATTCATAATCTACGCTTAATAATGTATAATCCTCAGAATTTACAGGAAAATCGGCGAAACATTTTTGTTACCCTTTATTCAACTTCAAATAATTGGCACTTAACTTAAGGGTACATAAAAGGCCAAAATATTTCAAGCGAGCACATTTTATTATTTATTTTTATCATTTGGTATTTATTGTTTTGGCCATACAACACGACAAAATATTCCAGATCAGCTACTTTTCAGTTGGGCCCGCAGAACTTACAAATGCCACCAATATTTTGTATGTAAAACCATTTGTCTTTTAACGCATCCATAGTGCCCTTAGCAAGTCGGGATTACACCATTAAATTCCGCGTTAAATTCCGCGTCGAGCGATGTATATGTCGGCCAGCCGAGGGGCCCAGCTCCATGCTTCAGGTAGTAGCGTCCTTTATGCGAGTTTAAGTAATTTCTATATTACACGGTTTCCTACTACCGGAAACGGTTTTCCTCAAAGTTAAAAACTTTTGATGTATCTTAGCAGTGTGCTAACTTTTTCATATATCTTCATCACTTACCATGCGATGCACTATCAATGTTGTATATGATACTAAATGTTTGTCAAAATTATACTTATTCAGGTACTTTCAATCTTTCACAGTTTAGTTTAAACTAACATCTTCAAATTGTATATTTCCAACATGCTTGTATGGTTAAACGGATTTGTTAGCTAATGCTATGTAGTTTGGGTAGGAATAGGGATTAGACGTCATACTTTCGTTTCCTTTAAGTTAAGTATAGAGCATTTTTTGTCAATTTCGGCATGACATAAAATATGTTTTTCTAATGGTATTTAGATTAAAAGATGTAAACAAGGGTACTTGATCTGAAATTTTGAGCAGTATGAAAACGATTGCTCATAAAGTTCTGACGGATTCAAGAGAGCAAAAATATTAGTCGGGAGAAATATCCCTTGTCCTAAGTATAGGTTTATGTTCAAATGTATTTAAATAAGTATGCCAGTCTCTACTTCAGTAATTGCGGAGGGGATAAAAGCAAAGGCTATGCTCAGAGCAGTATTGTACCTACGATATACGTTCCAAGAGGAAAACCTGCATCATTGCTTACACTTTTCAATGAATGCTTTGCTTTTTGTTTCAAGCAGTTAGCATGGGAATTCAATTGCGCAACAGTAAAATGAACTTACATGAGCAATTCTTATTAAGAAGAACAAGCTTATCACTACCAGGACATTTTTGGTATATTTGAGTTTCTTTTTGCAAATGCTTTCATGAAGTTAAAAACTGCAAAAAAATTGCTTTTGATACTAACTCTTTACTGTTCATCTTAATTTTAACTGTTTCCATTAGGTTTTGTAAAATACATAGATTACTTGAGGTATTCACTTATTTATTTTTTGTAAAATTTCTATTCAACATACACTTTTTGTTCCCCATTTACATGTCAATGTTTACAAAGGAGAACTGTCGGAATTGTACTTTGTGTGTTAATATATTTTGCGATGAGTGATTACAGACACTTGTTTGATTAAAAATTAACTCAACACTTCACCTGAATATAATACTTTTGTAGTTACCTTAATTTAAATGAATTATTTTAAAAAACAGAACGCTAATTAATATTTATGAGCAGGTTTGAAACCTGCACGAAAATAATATCCCAAATCAATAAAAAAACTGGCTTTAGTATAATTTCCAAAATAACCGATTGGGAACGATAAGCAATGCCTACAAGAAACGAAGCATTTTCTTTTCAGCCCGTGTATACAAACGTGCCCTCCATT
>LJIJ01005017.1:0-12941 GCA_001718145.1 Orchesella cincta
CCTCCTCCTGTGAAGTGGTGCGGAGGCCTTCCACCTCTACTCATGTTGTCTCCGGTTGAGTTGGCGGTTAGTTAATCATTTCAAGTTGTAGAGATAAATCAGAAATAGTTGTTATTTTTACATTTCTCTTTCTGCTTTTCAGAGTCAATCAGCCCATTGGATTCCACAGCCCCAGCTCCATCATCATCAATGGATCGCGTCTGCCACCTGAAGTATATTTCTCAAGCATATGAAAACCAAATGAAAGAAGAAATACATTAATCCCATGTCTCTTTGTCTTGGTTTCAGGGCGCTCATCAAAGTATTGGAGTGGCTGGCTCGTGTGAGAGTAAACAGGAATGATCTCCTCCGCTACCCGCCTCGTCTTCTCCAAGTGGAAAGTCTTTTCTCGCCTCTCATCGAGGCAGAGATCATCCTCCGGAGAGCTCACACCCTTTCCAGAAATAAAGATGTACAAATTGGAGAAGATGGCACCACCCCTTCAGTTCCTCCCGAATCTGTCTTCGGGGATTGTGTAAATCCGTTTCCTTCAATTCTCTCATGTCGAGACTGCCTTCAAGAAGAATCCTGGAGATGTATTAAATGCCTTTTCGAAAATTGCAACATCCTGGGGAGGCTACCTCACCTCCTTCAGTTGTACTCAAGCATTTTTTATCAAGGATCTGGTATCAATTCTGGGCTGTATGCCAAATCTCAAAAGACTCGGTCTACCTTGGTGATTGTATTAACGACGTCACGAAGCCCACGTTTGCTGTCCCCGCCACGCGCCACCCTCCTTCCCCAGCTCCCACCCTTGGATCTGAAGTCCTACTGTCCTGGGCTGGGAGGACACCTATGATAGCGACTCAGACATGGTCCTCTCCATCTGGATGATTCTTTCGTATGCCGACCAACTCGAGAGGTTGACTGTTTGGGCAAATATCCCCTCCCAGCTCTTGAGCGGAAGAAAATATTATCATCATTTGGATACTGGAGCACGACGAATCTTTATTGCTACACATCGGATTCCGCATTTGGAAAGCTCACTGAGCTCGAAATCTCCCGACCCACAAGAGTTCCTCCTCTCTCGAACTCCAGCCCTTCGACGCTTCACCGTGACTTCAAGTGATGATCGGCGACGAAGCCGAGTTAATTTCTGGCGGGTAGTGGAGTTCGTTGACAAATGTCGCCAAAAGTCTCCAGCATTCTCTTTGGACGTCACTTGCCGGAGCTGCCGATTGGAGGGACCAAACTGTTTGATTGATTTGGATCCAAAAAGAGGAACCCGGCCCCTTCCATGATTGCTCTTCCTTTGGTGAAAACGCTGGTCTTGACTTACGCCGCGTTTTATGAGAAGGTCATCGTCAACAAGACGCTCGACCTAGGCAAATTTCCTGCTCTGGAGAAGCTCCATCTCCTGCGATTTCGTGCTGACGTGTATGAACCGGAGAGGGATCAGGAAATACTACTGGCAGAGTGTATGAAGCTTTGGTCAGAAAACTGTTGGATATCCTCCGCTGATTGTGAGCCGAATAAGGAGTCTGCGTGTCCTCATCAACGGGGTGAGAACAAGGATCGACAACAACATGGCAATTGTGGAGGAGCAAAGGAGAGAAATGGTGATTTCCCACAAACGCATGTTTGAAGCTCTGCGTGAAAACGATGAGGAGAATTCGGAGGACATCGGTCGAAAACTATTCGAGAGGGAAGGCATTTGGAAGAGTTGCCCGAAGCTCAAGGATGTCTCAATCAGTTCAAATGGATGGTCTGATGGTGACGTCTGTATAATTCGGAGGTTGGAGGACTAAACCGTTCATAAACATTTAGTTATGGAACGAGGATAACCCTTTACTGTGTATATTTGTCTGTCGAAGTAGCTTATAGTGAATCATTGCCATTTGTTTTTAATTCGTACGAAATCATAGAAATTTACTTTGTATATATATTGGTGAAATGCTCAAAAGTATTCATGTCTATTCGAACGTAATGCAAAAAATAAAGTGTTTAATCAAAGTTATAAGTCAATTCCACTTTAAAGTAGAGCTGTATGAATCAGGTTTCATGCATGATAAGCATCACGATATTTCTAACTAACGAAACCTAACCAAATCATTGAGCACAGAATTTAAAAGCTGAAAGACGCTAGTAGTAATTCCGTATTTCCTCCTAACAAAGATACAGCATAAACTCCACCTCCATTTGAGCATCATGGAGCAACCCAGGATAACTTATAAATCCGCCAAACTGAGTTTTCCTTCTGAGTTTTTCTAGTTGTTAGTAACAATCAAGTTGGAGTATCATACAATGCTATTTTTTACAATAAAAAATCGACTTAACATTAAATAATTGATTACCTAGCTCAATGTACTCCATAAACCCCGTTGTCTGCAGTTTGAAGTTAGAATCAGATTTCTCCGATTTATCAATAAAAAAGCAACATGTCGGGAAACTTTCAAGTTTGCGGAGCTTGGAAGATTGTGGGAGTTGGAAGATACCGGTTCTTGTATTTTAGTGTTTCAACTCATCATCAGTTGATTACGTTTCGTATGGGTAATTCAAGCTACGTTTGTTAATATTGTTTATGGAAACAGCGACCATGCCGCTGAGCTTGGGAGTGCGATACCTGAAGTCCCCCTTTTGTTTATGAAGCCTGCGACCTCCTACATCACTGAAGGCACTCCGATCATGGTAATAATAGTCAACCATTCAAAAACGGGATATTTTTAGCTTGTTATTTGTGATTGTAATTTTTTTTTGAAGATTCCAAAAGGCTGCAGTTCCCTCCATCATGAGATTGAATTGGGAGTGTTATCGGCAGAAAGGGACTGATATTCCGGAGGGGAATGCCATGAACCACGTGTGCTATGTGTTGTGACTGACATGACTGCTCGAGATTTCCAGTACTTGAAGCTGGCATACCCGGTTTATGATGATTTTTCATGCATTTTTCGTTTTTTTTCAGAATGTTGCCAAACAGAAGGGTACTCCATGGGACCTCGCAAAAGGATTTGACACGGGATGTCCTGTTGGTAAATTCATTCCCAAGGCTTCGATCTCTGATCCTCATAACTTGGAGTTGTGGTGCAAGGTGAATGGAGCACTGAAAGCAGAAGGGGTAATACCAAGGATATGATCTTCAAAATCCTTACTTGATTTCCTACATTTCTCAATACTTCACGCTGGAGCCGTATGACATGATTCTTACTGGAACCCCTGCCGGTGTAAGTGGAGTCAGCAAAGGGAATGTTATTCAAGGAGGGCTTGCTAACTTGGCTGAAATCAAGTTCAAGGTTTTAGACAAAGCTGGTGGATCATAAATTTATGCTTGAATGAGTTGTAATATTCGTTGACTGTGATTCAACTCAAGACAGGAAAAGTTGGCGTGAGTAGTTTTGAGTATTTTAATTGAATTGTCACTGATAATAAATTTCTGAATCCATAATTAATTATTTAATTATTAATCTTTAATAACTATACGTTCATAATGGCTTTATATATTTTTAGTAACAGCATACTGCAATTAGCCCTTTTTCATTTATGTTATATCCAGTCTATTTCATCTCACGCAGCTATGCAGTATACAAAAGCACGCCAAAGCATTTAATAACAGAAGTTTTTAATCATTTTTGAACATTTTTCTTTTTCCATTTTGCAATGTTTCAGTTAAATGTCTATATTGTTGTTTTACAAGATGTCACCTGTCAAATCTGTCACTGCTGTTTCGGACTTCTTAAAAGTGTTAGCACATTATAGGTTCATGACCACTAATATTTGAAACTCCGACGTCTGATATAATGACGTAAATTGTGGACGTTCTTCAATACACGTTAACTTAATTACCAACATTGTATTATGTGTTACGTACATTCACGTCGTCGTGTCACTCAACTGTAAAATTGTTCTTTAGTTTTTGTTGTCAAAATGTGCAATTTTTTTGTTACACAAGTCAACATTTTCCAATAGAAACAAGCACTAAACGAAACTTGATACCATATCAGTTTCTTCATCAGACTTTTTAATTGGAAGAAAAATTAAAGCAAAGAGTCCAATATGGAAGTACATGGTTGTCATAAATTTATGAAATGTCTCTAGTCTCTGTAAATTTGCAGTTGCATTGTTGGCTAGTAATTAAATTGTCACCGGTGTAAATTTGTTCTCCCAGTCTACATTATAAATTGAATGATTGTGAGTTTGGTATTCCCGGACAAACAAGCCCAGCCAGTCACTTGGTTTGTGGTTTCCTTATTCGAAACTTTAATACTTATCTTACTTTTAAAATGCTTAGAAGTGTACTTGGAATATTTCTTGTTCTGACTTTCCTTCATGCATCCCATTTCCATTTAACTTGCGTTGTAACTGCGGAACTGCTTCCCAGTAGTAAAGTTGTGAACGGTATCCTCTCACAGTTTCCAGATTGTGAATTTTTTCGCGTTGACTTGGAAAATTTTGGGAAACAAACCTTGCCAAACAAACTAACCATTTACGATCCAGTTATGCAAACTGTCTCTTCTGGAGTATTTTCAGTTTCACTCAATGGAATTTTGCAAGATAAAGCTACAGCATATAAAAGATTTGCTGACATCCACCGCCATGCTCCTATTTGTGGTGTGGCCGTTTTCTCCTTTTCGACGTTGATTCTCAAATCATTTTCTGGTATAATCGAGCTATTGATGCCTCGATACGGACCAATTTTACGAAAAGATGAGGACTATTTCGTATTTCTTCCTGAGACCCAAAAAGACTCTGAAACGATACTTCTTTTGGATAATTTCGGCAACAAAATTAAGTACAAAATTTCATTAGTTTCACAAACAAGGTCGTCAACTCTTCTACAAGCTGTACAACTTTATGCAAATAACGGGGGACCACTTTTGGTTACCAGCATAATAAACGGGAGTCAAAGTGTATCAACATTGTTTCCAGACACGACTAGAACATTTAATGGCCACGTATTCCGTTTTTCCGTTCCCGATGTCGTCCATCATATGAGAGAATTTGGGATCCCATCAAAAAACAGTACATTGCAGGTGGTGACTACGGAATTTGGATCGCAACGGCTACAAAACACTTTAATTTTACTTACAAGCTCATTCCTGCTTCTGGTGGTTCAACTGGAAAGCAGTTTGCAATGGAAGTTGGATAGGTGGAATTGCGGATATTCTGAATGACAAAGTGGATTTTGCCATTGTTTGTGGACACATTTACAGTCGTCATACATTTGTGGAATTTTCAGCCCCTCTAAATTACGAAACGCTCAAGTTTTTCTGCTCAAAACCAAAAACGTTTGTCAGCCCTAAAGCTATCATTTGGCCTTTTACACCGCTCATGTGGTTCTTGTCTACCGTGGTAGTTTTGGCTTTTGCACCCTTCGTATTTCACTGTATTGTTGGATTTGGTTGTGACAATGCAAGCTCATCAAACAATAAGGGATGGACTTATGGAAAATTGATTGAATATACAACAGCCTCAATTCTTGAGCAGGACAAATGGTCAACTCAACTAATGACTGTTGGAGGGTGTGCAAATTCAGTCAGAATTTTTGCAAGTTTTTGGCTTTTCTTCGCGATGGTGATTGGGGTATCGTATCGAAGCAAATTGACAGCTCTAATGGCACCGCTTTCAACTTGGGTTCCAGTTACTTTTGAGGAATTGGCTAAATCAAATTTCAGATTTTCGTTGAGTATCATTGGAAAAGGAGGTGCGGCATATGATCTCTTTGCTTCATCAACCAGTCCAGTTTACAAAAGAATTTTTGATCGAATGAGTACAGAACCTTTTATGAAAAATGTGTGGTGGAAGCTGCTCTCAGCCAGATTTTTGCTGTATTGGATGGGCTCACATTGGAAGGTATGGGATTTCAAAGCGACTCAGTGATCGATTTGGAAACAGTCCCATTCAATCATCCACAGAAGGTGTGTATTTCATTAAAGATTCAATCGGCTGGGAAAAGAGGGCAGTTTTCAGGAAGCATTTGGATATCAACATTTGGACGTCGATGGAAATGGGACTGTTGGCTAGATGGGAAGACATTTATTATGGACGGTTGACAAGAGACAGGTGGGCATTAAAACGTCGGAGAGTTGAAGGAAAAATTAGGAATGGGACAAACCCAAACTCACCAGTTTCAGAACCTTATTCTGTGACACTAATAATGGACCTGTAGCACTAAAATTGAAACATTTTCATGGAGCTTTTATTTTGCTTTTTCTTGGTTTGATAGCTTCATTCCTTAGATTCAGTTTGGAAACGAAAGAATTCTGGATAGTGGTAAAACCAAAGAGTTTTTATTTCTTATTTAGAATTTTCAGTCGCGTAAATCAAACATCATAGATAGAAATGCATGATTTAACCGTAGTTTTATTTAAAATGAAATCAATATTATTTCAAGTAAAAGTAATATGTTATGTACACTATTAATGAAGAGAAATTCACAATAACTAACATATATAAGACTTTCAAACACTAAAATAAGCATGTATACATTATTACATGCAAAATTAATGCTCCTTCATGTGCTTTTTTCAAAGAATTCGAGGCGAACCTTATTTAAATCATTTTTAGATTCCGCATAAGAAAGAAAGAAAGATTGTTTTGATTTGTAATGGTAATGAAATGAAAATATTATTTATGCTCGTAATGAATTGTAGAACATTGTGTAATAAACGAATAAAATGCTCCTAGTTCTTACAATTAGCAAACAATTTGACATTTCCCCTAATTGCAAAACGTCATCATAGCTTTTTCTGGCATCGCTTCGATAATTCTGTAAATAAAACATTTCGTAGATTAATGCTCAACCTTGTTTTTATGTACACGTTGCAAATAAATTTCCTATATATATTAAATATTCATTCGAGCTAATCAGCTCACCAACCAAGCCTCGCAGATGTTTTCTTCGAAAGTATTTTTTAAACACTCATGAATTAGTTACTTGTGTACCCTGATATATGCAAAGTCTGCTCATTCCAAATAATGGGCTTGTGTTGACATATAATGAATCCCCAGCGCATTTATTTGCACGATCCAGCAAACGTACCATCAAATAAGAGATGTTGAAATTTCTAGGAATTTGTAATAAATGTACCCAATACACACCAACTATGTTTGCTTGCTACTTTGCTTGTTAGGTGATAACCAGAAATTACAGTTATCAAACAAATCTTTATGAAAAGGATCATACAATATCAACAAAATTAACCTGTTTTTGTTTGCTCAGACGCATCACACATATATAAAAAGTAAGCAATAGATAATACTTATGTAAGCATCTAATAGTAAGTAAACATAGATAAGTTTCATATTTCGGCTTGGCTATGAATGTCAGTGGATCAACCCACTACTTTTTTCAACATTGACCCTGTAACTTAGTTTTGGAAGCTTTGAAAGGTAATGTATCAAATGGACAATCAATCCTCTATTGAGTATTTGGCCTATTCGCATGTCTAATTGTTGACCTGCCAAGGAAGGTGGTATTAAAGGGCAAGATTGTTTCCAACAGAACAGGTGCGACTGTGTGCATTAAATGTGAGCAAGACGCAGGATTTTTGACTGGAGAAAATATCAGTGATTTTGGAGGCCAAGGACATGTGGTCTCATTTGTTTTATGGATCATCAACCTTTCCATTGGTAAGTCAAATAAATTATAAATTATTTGACGCGGTATTAAAGTTTTCATGCAAATTTATATACAATTCTATACATTTAGGAACCTGTGGCATCTTTTCGAATGCATTGATTATCATAATTTTGAAACGGAGAGTAAATGAAAGATTTAAACAGTTTGACTTCCTCGTCAGTTTTTTGGCAATGTTTGACCTGATTTCTTGCATTTGTGGAATGCTTGCTGGCACGAGCCTTATTGCCTGTTTTGGTGAGTTCAACTTGTTAGCAACTTTTTAAAACCTTATATGTTTCAATAAGCAACTTTTACATCTATTTCAGAAGGTTGGCTAGCTCGTGGAGAAGCCACAGCCGCGTATCTCATCCATTGTTCCCATATGGCGTTCTACTTCAGTCGCTCGTTATCAACTCACATGACGACTTGTATCAACATCTTCAGCTTTCTTGGAATAGCTTACCCGCTTCGTATTCGAAAATGGTTCACTTGGAAAAGAGTTAAACTTATTCCAATTATCGTCATTCTGATTTCAACGCTTTTAATATTCCTCGTGTTATGGCTTCATACGTAGCCAAACGGCCACATAATGACATCCCAAGCCTACCTAACATTGAATACATTTCCCTGTTGAGAATGCATTGGTGGAGTTTCTGGTATGAAACCATGTTCACAATCCATGAGCAGATAGATTTTTTGGTTCCATTACCTACCCTTTTGGTCTTCAATTTTCTGTCTTATCGAAAGATGAAAGAGCTCCAGAAATCTAGAGATGTTCTTAATTCAACACAATCCAATAATGCTATTCAACCTGTGAAAATGTTCCTTCCAGTTGTGAGCTTTTTACTTTTCTGTAACTGTGGAGCCATGGTTGCATACGCTATTGTTTATGTTAAAGGAATAATGTATCGAGAACTGTTTATGGCTTGTTTGGTATGGAATGCGCTGAATTGTTCAGCAAATTTTATAATTTACTTTTTAGGGGAAAAGCATTCGGACGATGTTAAGGGCGCGTTAGTGCATCGTCTTTTTAATTAAACGATGAACATATGAATCCATAAGTTTGATTGAAATTTAATTCCTTATCTTTTGCACAAAAATTTATGATTACAGTACAACCTTGAGGCTCAAATGTAATTTCAATAAACGATTGGATTTTCCAAAACATTTTAGCTGCACTGCATAAAACGCAAATTTTTATTACATAATCAGACTTCAAATTTTGTCGTGTCTGTTCTTGGAGTTTTCAGAAAATATTTGAACTCACTATCATTTGTCATTTGGGAAATCGTTTGTAATAAAAAATATCCATAATGACATGTGAGTCGAAGTTCAACAATAAAACAGTGTACTGAAAATCATGGCTTAGAATCGTCGTCTGTCAAAATAATAAAGTGTGCTAAAGCTACATATTACATCGATCATACGTAATCAAACTCGATTTTCTAACTTTTTAAAGTCATTTAAAGAAATTGTATTTAAAAATATGAGATACTGCAACTGCAAAATTGAAAAATTTTGATGTGCATTTCCAATCAATTAATAGTCATTTAAATACTATATCAAGTATACAAATTATTCTTTATTGTATGATAATGCTCATTGCTCCAATATTTTAATAGTATTCAAAAATCTACGAAAACAAAGTGCTGCGTTGCTTAGCGTGTTGTAATAGTTGTTTTTAACAAAATCCCTGTTTAGTAATTTGGTAAAACGAATTCGTGTTTCTCTACTTTTCATTTCATTTATGGTATTCATTTCAATTAAGTAAAAAAATTGAATACATAGGTACTGCAAAAAAAACTGCAATTAGTGTTTAATACGCTTTCAATTTCTTTCTTTAAAGCTATTTTCAAGTAGCAATCATCAGCGTCGCCATATATCATTTGTCCGTTTTTCAAGCCTCCTAGCAACCTAACACAAAAATAGGATAATAAAAGCAATCAAATGAAACTAAATTGACAATTTCATAGTCGCATGTTTTACTGATTGAAATTCCAAATATGAAAACAAATCTGATCTTCGTTTAACAAATACCATACGAAAACTGCTAGAATTCCGAAATTTCTATTAAAACTTCTTTTAGTTATAATCAGTTTTGAAAGCTTTATAAATGTCTTACGATAAGACCGTCTGGGTTGGCAGACAGTATTAAAAATAAAAATATTTCTTGCAGAAAGGATTCCCGGATGGTAACCATTTTAAACAGTGCAATGTGTGTTCAGACCGTCATTTTGAACCTTTTAAATGGAATTCTGAAATTGGAATTCTGAAATTGGAATTCTGTAAGTCAATATAGCAGACAATTTAAATTAGGGAATTATCGTATTAAAAATTTAATTTGCGAGATTGGATCAGTAATTATCCTTTCCTTAAGAAAATTAAATTGACTTTTTCAAAACGAATTAAGAGTTTCAACTGCAAACATTGAATACTTAAAGTTAATTTAAACTTAAATATGAAGCTTTTCAAGGGTGGATAGCAGTCCAACATGATGCATAAATTCACATTTTTTACCGGATTCAACCAGCAACTACTCCAGTTAAAATCTCTTCGGAATTTTTGTTGAAGATTAAAAGCGTTTTATAGCTTCAAAATGCTCAGCAAACGTCTTTGCAAACTTGTGACATTTATCCATAAGCTATGTACACATTTTAATGTCAGTGCAGGTTACTTTGATTCAAAAACAAACAGTTTTCACATTAATCTTCAAAGAGAAAAACGAGTAAGACGAAGTCATAGTGGAGTTGTTTTGTGGGCAATTTGTGCGCTCTATATAGTAATAAAATACTACAGACTTCACGATGTTGACCGCTACAATCTCACGTTGGCTTATTGGCTATGTGGAGTTCTTGCAACGATTGTTGGTTCCATACTTCATTGGTTTTCCCTTGATATTTGCATTGCTTTCAATGGTTTCTACCATTCATGAACTGCATACATCGTAAGTTTGAATTTGACAAATTAAAAAATATTCAAAATTTTAAAACATAAATTCAATATATTTTTCAGGAAAATACTGTCCTGGTTTTGACCCCAACAATAACTTTGCCAACCGCGTCCTTGATGCAGCACTTTACTTCCTCTCTTCAATCTGCTTCACAGTTTACGTTCTCATAATAATTGTATTAGTTTATGATCCCAGAAGCGTTATATTTCTTGGAGATCTCGTACCAGAAAAATACTTTTACTTTCCTGTAAGAGTTTTCATAGTTCTATTCCACGCTTATCTTCTTGTCGTCGTTCACTTAGATCTCCTTGTAGTATTTACTGCTCTTACAGTCTACGGGTTTTACATGATAAAAATACTCGTATTTGAGCTCAAACTTGGGGCAAGAAGTTATATGCACGGAAAGCTCTTTACGAAATCCCAAAAATATTCGCCATGTTTACATGGGCTTGTTCATTGTACATGCTAATTTGTTTTGTATATTGGGACTCCTTATTGCTATCATAAATGCTACTATCATGTTAACAGTTCAGTACTGTATTTTCGTACTTTTTCGATATTGGAACCAAATGCAAGCCGTGTCCAAAGCACAGCTACTTCTTTGGGCAGGAATATTTACTATAGGATGGACTATAGTTTTAGAAACGGGCAAGTTTTTGTTCACCAGAGGAAAGAAAGTGACACGTTCATGGAAAACTCATGACTGGGGCAATGCGAGAGAAAACAGGGTAATGAGAAAGTTTATACGTGGTACTAGACCCATTTTAGTTTGCTATGGGACACAATTTGTAGTTAGAAACACTAGTGTTCTACGTTTTTATCGGGGTGTAACGCGTGGAACATTTAGGGCTTTGCTGACATTAAACAGTAGTTGGTCTAACTTTTATCTATGTACACTAGAAATCTGCCGATTAAATTGCGAAAGTAAGGAAGTTTAATGACTTAAACATACACTACTTAAATATAAGTATGTATATGTTAGGGAAAAATAACCACTGCGTAGGAAATTGTTGTACAAGATGAAATTGTTTGAGTTCTCATATTATACGAATTACACCATCAATTGTCAGATATCATATATTGAATAAAAACCACTTAACGCATGCTGTAGTATTTTCACATTTTATGAAACACATTCCATTAAATGTTGCTGTTGATACTGGCCAAAAACATGTTTCTTAGAAACGACTGTGTGGTTAAGCATCATTTTAATAAACTGTGCTCAATTTTCTTCCAGCAACGTAACAGCGGTTAATAAAAAAATTGTGATGTGAGCGATTAGAACCCAATTTTAGAACTACGTGTGTCGGTTTGTATGAACAGCCTGTACCAAACATTAAAGCTCAAACTCCTGCAGTGACGCCATATGAAAAACCGGATTTTCCTGGGGTTTAACTATGGAAATGGAGTAACAAGAGGAATTGGAAAAAATATTAATTCATTTCTGCCACAATGTTTAGCAAGCGTCTCTGTAGCTATTTGCGCTTCCTTACCTGGCTCTTTAACTGCTTTTGGCGTGACTTCTGGAAAATACAACGCGGATACTCAAACTTCGTAAACGACCCCAAACTGGAATGGAAAGTCAAACTAAATTACAATTTAGTGATATTTTGGACTATTGCTTCCTTCGGAATTGTTGTAAAGTACTTTTTAGGAAAAGACATTGACCGCTTCAATGTCACCGTTACGTTTTTCTTGGCAGGTTTATTGGTCGTGGTATGCTTTTCAATTTTTCGATGGTACCTACACGACATTTGTATCATGGTCAACGGATTCAGCAGTTTTATGCGGTATATCTATCGTAAGGGAAAATAAACGAAAATTAAAACCCATATTTATATTGTAAATTTAAAAAATACAAATTGATTTCATTATTTTACTTAATTTACTTTCAGGAAACTACACCCTGCTTTTAATCCAATGACTGCAAAGCCAATTTCTATTTCGACATGTTTCTCCGACTTTTTATGTGCAATGTCTGCTTTATCGACGTGTGGTGTGTTATTCTAATTTATATCCAAGAGGAGCTATATTCCTAGGGATTTGGTGCCATTAAAATACTACACTTATCCTGTTTCCCTCATTATAATTATTTTCATGCTTATCTCATTTGGGTACTTCATTTAATGTCGATTGGTATTTGTGTTGGAGCACTCCTTTATGGATATTTCTTTGTTCCCATCCTAATCCGAGAGTTGAGGATAGGTCAGCGGAATTACAAAATGAGCAATGATCTAAGACAGCCAAAAAATGTTCAGCATACGTTTAGATGTCTTCAATTGCTGCAAAATAACATACTAAGCAGTCTTGGGAATTTTATTGTGCTTGCATGCGTGTGTAATATAATGACAGTCATATTTTGCAATTTTGTGCTAATCAGCTATTGGAATGCAATGC
>LJIJ01005018.1:0-12937 GCA_001718145.1 Orchesella cincta
CGGAATTACCATACCCGCAAATTGGCTTCTACCCGCAATTAAATGCCGCACGCCAAAAGACCGTCGGCAAGTGTGCCATACCGCGCAATGTCCATCCGCCGGCAAGTGTCAATACCCGCAAAATGTCTACCCGAGTGTCCGTACCGCCAGTTTGACAATACCGGCAAGTGCCCAATACCCGCAAACGCCGGCACGCCGAATAAACATAGGGTATAATTTGAAATTCTTATCTGTAATAAATATATATGTATGTAAACACATATACAACTAGTATGACCACATTCTTACCAGAAAAATGGTTTAGCTTTCCCTTTATTCCTTGTACTTTCACCAGTAGTATGATATTTGTTTCAAAGAATGTTATGGTATTCTTGGTATTATGGTTGATGAAGAAACTGAAACCCAAGAAAATTACAAAATAATATCAAAGATATGTCGCGACTTTTGACTGCAGAGATTCCGGTTTTCGCAAGAGCGGAAACCCAAATTGTTTCAAGGAAGAAGATTGAAGTGTTTTGTAAGGTTCTGTAATAATGGGCTTCCAATCTTCCCGTATGGTCTCAGCCTACTACTGTTCTAAATTCGAGGGTTTATTAATTCTAATTGGTTTTATTTACGGGCAGTAAGCGTAAGTTCGTGGAATAGCATAACGAAGGCTTGTGCTCATAACAGCCATAATATCAATATCAATTCTCTGTTTCAGTACGTGGAATGTAACATGATTAGTTGATGCTCTTCTGTACTGAATTGGATAGTGATCCATCCCTCATGCATTCATGGAACTGCACAAGGCCAGTCAGGTAATAAAACTGCAGCTCAAAATTGATAGAAAACGAGCCACACTGGCTAGAATGGAAATTAATGTCTTTTCTCCTTCGACTTTGTTATATTTTCATCGTTTATCTAATGGCTGAGCTACACGCACATTTAAGATTATTACAGTTGGCGATCTTCCTCACTTCCCCTGATTTCCACTTTGTTTCCAGTCCAGCTCCGCCAGTGTCTTGCAGAATGATCTGTTCATTTCATCCATATTGCAAATTGTAATGCACCGCAATCCAACCATCACGTACAGTGGAGTACAGCAGACTACAGATACTCATTCGTTATCCAGCATTAGACGCCAGTGTAAGTCAGAATGATGCAGCAAGAGGAAGCAAGAACAGTGCATCAACAGAAGTAGTTCTATCTCTGAGAGCGTTGCGCCTTGTAGTTGTATAGCTGCTTGCTTCTGGGTCCGTTTTAGACGCTCACGCATCAATCTTACCTGTTGTAGCTACGCCGAGAAAGATAAATGGAATGGAGCTAGGAAAGACGGAACTAGTGCTGATTTCCTTTCCGCCAAGAGCACTTCTCATATTTTGGTCCAAAGCAGTGTGTGAGTAATTTGGTAGGAAATGTGACACTTTCATAATATCTTGCCATATGAATTTAGTTGGTGCGTTACAATATCATTATGTAGAGCAACCCAAGAGTGAAATTAATTCATAGAGTCAGCGAATTATTGTGTTTTTTAACGTGTCCAATCCAATGTACAGAACTTTTGCCAAGAATATCAATATAAAGCAATTGGTAAATTGTAAATAATTAAGTTCACTACCTCAGGACAAAGAATGGGATTCTTTCTTCCATGCAGAAAATGTACCAGATATCATTCTTCAAACAGGTAACGCGTGAATCATTTTCAATATTATGGAATTGGGGTAACGTGCTATTCAAGATTCCATCTCCAGTCACTGTCAAAATCAGAGAACCATCTCTCATAAATATTTCAATTTTGTTGAACTAATGAATTCCTCATAATATATATATATATATACATATAAAAGAGACGTTTATTCGAAGAAACTGCGTAATTCGCATATGACAGTAGTATTTGGCGGCTTGATTGAAACAAACAGAATCTGATTGATGAGACAGTAAAAGCAACAGCTTCCCCATCAATTTGGCCAATGTCATTCTTATTTTGGGACAGATGTGTCAGCCTGCACTTAAGCAGGGAATAAGAAAGAATTTGTTCTTTTGTAAGGTATTATGACAAGACGCAAATATACTGGATTACCAACTAGATGAATCCATTTAGCCAAGGACGTTATTTTATCCTTTATCCAACAACACGAGTTGTTTGAATAGTAACGCAAGTTAGCTGTGTTCCAATTCACGACACTTGCATGCGCTTTCATTAGGCCGTGTCAATGTCTGCAAATGAGTGTATGAGTTTCTTCCACACAAGTTAATTTCATTTGATGGCTTCATTTCATTCATTGATACCCTGTAGAAAATAATAGAGTTTTTGGTGGTGTTAGTTGCTCTTCATGCAGATTCAATTACCTGCAACGCAATACAGACGTAATTCAATTTAAGCTTATTAAACATCATGTTGCATATAGCCATTCCAGTTTTTGTCATTCATTTTCTACAGCAGCGTTTTCGACGGCAGACTAGACTAAGCAAGTGTTTTGACCAAATTGCCTCGCGAGTCTTTAATAACATGATAATGTGCAAAGTGTAAATGCGTCTAAGAAGGCTCAACTTTCACACTTGGCTTTATATAAAAATTCATTCTGGAGATGGGATAGAGCTCGTCTCATGCCAGTTCAATAATTCTTGAAAGCCACCTCTTTAATTTAGGATGTAGAACTTTGGGTTTGGTGTTCACCTCAAAAGGTGAAGGTGAACTGTACCTAAGCCAAACAAACCAAACCCATAGAGAATACCAATCATTTTTTGCCAAAGGAAGGATTAGTAGTGACCATGAGAGTCCGTGATGGATAATGAAAAAAGTAGAGACCCTTTCCGCTACAACAAATTTTAATGAAGAATTTCAAGCTCACAGATATTAAAAACCTCAATCCATCCGGTTCTATATATATCAACAGTTTTGTTTTATCTAGTCAGTAAACGTAATTTATTTACATCTGAATTGCTGAAAATGTGTCTGAGCATACTTTGATACACGCTTAGAGATACGTATTCAGCGCGTCAAGTCATCAACGCGTATTGAATAACTGCTCGACTGCGTAAAAAAAGCGAAGTTGACTATAAAAGATTGCATTTTCCAGACAGATTGGTTTTTTATATATCAGACAACTTTGATAATATAGGTGAAACTGATCTACTAGGAATTTGCTGACAGCTTGAAATTCTTCATTAAAATTTGTTGTAGCGGAAAGGGGTCTCTACTTTTTTCATTATCCATCACGGACTCTCATGGTCACTACTAATCCTTCCTTTGGCAAAAATGATTGGTATTCTCTATGGGTTTGGTTTGTTTTGGCTTAGGTACAGTTCACCTTCACCTTTTGAGGTGAACACCAAACCCAAAGTTCTACATCCTAAATTAAAGAGGTGGCTGTTCAAGAATTATTGAACTGGCATGAGACGAGCTCTATCCCATCTCCAGAATGAATTTTTATATAAAGCTAAGTGTGAAAGTTGAGCCTTCTTAGACGCATTTACACTTTGCACATTATCATGTTATTAAAGACTCGCGAGGCAATTTTGGTCAAAACACTTGCTCAGTCTAGTCTGCCGTCGAAAACGCTGCTGTAGAAAATGAATGACAAAACTGGAATGGCTATATGCAACATGATGTTTAATAAGCTTAAATTGAATTACGTCTGTATTGCGTTGCAGGTAATTGAATCTGCATGCAGAGCAACTAACACCACCAAAAACTCTATTATTTTCTACAGGGTATCAATGAATGAAATGAAGCCATCAAATGAAATTAACTTGTGTGGAAGAAACTCATACACTCATTTGCAGACATGACACGGCCTAATGAAAGCGCATGCAAGTGTCTGAATTGGAACACAGCTAACTTGCGTTACTATTCAAACAACTCGTGTTGTTGGATAAAGGATAAAATAACGTCCTTGGCTAAATGGATTCATCTAGTTGGTAATCCAGTATATTGCGGTCTTGTCATAATACCTTACAAAAGAACAAATTTCTTTCTTATTCCCTGCTTAAGTGCAGGCTGACACATCTGTCCCAAAATAAGAATGACATTGGCCAAATTGATGGGGAAGCTGTTTGCTTTTACTGTCTCATCAATCAGATTCTGTTTGTTTCATCAAGCCGCCAAATACTACTGTCATATGCGAATTACGCAGTTTCTTCGAATAAACGTCTCTTTTATATGTATATATATATATTATATTATGAGGAATTCATTAGTTCAACAAAATTGAAATATTTATCAGAGATGGTTCTCTGATTTTGACAGTGACTAGAGATGGAATCTTGAATAGCACGTTACCCCAATTCCATATTATTGAAAATGATTCACGTGTTACCTGTTTGAGGAATGATTTCTGGTACATTTTCTTCACGGAAGAAAGAATCCCATTGTTTGTCCTGAGGCAGTGAACTGAATATTTACATTTCAATTTATATGATATTCTTGGCAAAAGTTCTGTACATGGATTGGACACGGTTAAAAACACAATAATTCGCTGACTCTATGAATTAATTTCACTCTTGGGTTGCTCTACATAATGATATTGTAAAGCACCAACTAAATTATGGCAAGATTTTTATGAAAGTGTCACATTTCCTACCAAATTACTCACACACTGCTTTGGACCACAAGATGAGAAGTGCTCTTGCGGAAAGAAATCAGCACTAGTTCCGTCTTTCCTAGCTCCATTCCATTTATCTTTCTCGGCGTAGCTACAACAGGTAAGATTGATGCGTGAGCGTCTAAAACGGACCCAGAAGCAAGCAGCTATACAAACTACAAGGCGCAACGCTCTCAGAGATAGAACTACTTCTGTTGATTCATGGACTTGCACTGTTCTTGCTTCCTCTTGCTGCATCATTCTGACTTACACTGGCGTCTAATGCTGGATAACGAATGAGTATCTGTAGTCTGCTGTACTCACTGTACGTGTGGTTGGATTGCGGTGCATTACAATTTGCAATATGGATGAAATGAACAGATCATTCTGCAAGACACTGGCAGAGCTGGACTGGAAACAAAGTGGAAATCAGGGAAGTGAGGAAGATCGCCAACTGTAATAATCTTAAATGTGCGTGTAGCTCAGCATTAGATAAACGATGAAATATAACAAAGTCGAAGGAGAAAAGACATAATTTCCATTCTAGCAGTGTGGCTCGTTTTCTATCAATTTTGAGCTGCAGTTTTATTACCTGACTGGCTTGTGCAGTTCCATGAATGCATGAGGGATGGATCCTATCAATTCAATACAGAAGAGCATCAACTAATCATGTTACATTCCACGTACTGAAACAGAGAATTGATATTGATATTATTGCTGTTATGAGCACAAGCCTTCGTTATGCTATTCCACGAACTTACGCTTACTGCCCGTAAATAAAACCAATTAGAATTAATAAACCCTCGAATTTCAGAATCAGGTAGTAGCTGAGACCAGACGGGAAAGATTGGAAGACCCATTATTACAGAACCTTACAAAACACTTCAATCTTCTTCCTTGAAACAATTTCGGTTTCCGCTCTTGTGAAAACCGGAATCTCTGCAGTCAAAAGCGCGACAGATCTTTTGATATATTATTTGCAATTTTCTTGGGTTTCAGTTTCTTCATCAACCATTAATACCATAACATCTTTGAAACAAATATCATACTACTGGTGAAAGTACAAGGAATAAGGGGAAAGCTAAACCATTTTTCTGGTAAGAATGTGGTCATACTAGTTGTATATGTTTACATACATATATATTTATTACAGATAAGAATTTCAAATTATACCTATGTTTATTCTATGCTAGCGAATGGATAAGTAAAATCCCAAAAGGGCGAAAGATCAGCACGGTTCGCTGCTCAGAAGATGGATTCATTCTTGTATAATCTACTGAATACATAATGTTTTTGTTTCTCGTCTGGCAAATCTGGCGATGTTTCGGCAGTTCATACAAGATATTAGCTTCAGTGAGGATTTTGCAGAAGATTCGCTGATGTAAAATTTCCCTTTCTCCGTGCAAGCTCATTTTTTCATGTACTTAATGTCTCGTCAAAGTCAATTTCCATTGTGAAGAGTTTCCGAGTGCAAAAGTAAACTTTCACCAGATTTTCTCCTTTCTTCTTCCATTCCGATCAATCGTTAGTCTCACAGACGAGTTGGTTGTCATCCCCAGATAAAACCCATTATGGAAGCTGGGCGAATCGACGGAGAAAGTTTATCTCGCCCACAAACTATTTCCTTGGGATGATTGAATTGGTAAAAACATTGGTATGGAATTATTAAGTTAGCGGTGAGTTGTATAAAGTGCGTTTCTTTCAGGATGTTTGGCATTTGTATTTACGCTTTTTTATCTTCCTTAAAAACAACGCTTTCTTTCAACCAGCAGAGCACTAGAGCAGTAAATTTTGTTATGCAAACAATATATACTCACACTACCAAACTATCATTCCAAATTCCCTTATATTTTGGATGAAGAAAGAAAGCAAAGCAAAGCAAAAGGTACTTACTTACCACTCATTCCATTAGGTACAAAGGGGGATTGTGGGCTGACAGCTTCGTGACTTGCGGTTACAACTCTTAACGGAGCTACTACTACTACCCCCTTTGTTGGAAACCATCCAGGTAGCTCATTATTTATTAAAAAGCAACCCGCTTTCGTAAGAGGTTGCATTTTTTTCGCCCAAACCAAATCCCTTTATGCCGACACCATAGATCTTACGGCTCAGCTTTGAGCTATCATTGGATTGCCGATTGGATGGAAAATAACTACGGTCCTTGTATGAAACCATTACTTTTGGGCTGCTTTCACTTGTGGCTAAACAACTAAGATACTTCCATCCATAAGAAGTAATATTTTCTCTTTGTATCTTTTGATGAGCTTCTTTGGCCGTTAACTTTCTCCCTTTGTGGCTCATATGCTGGAGGTCATTTTAGACATGTCCTTGGGTTGAGAAAATGATACTTTAAATCCAGAGTTGGAATATGTTACCGTGATTGCTTGTTGCAGTCGAATTCATACATTTTAACGACCACATTCCCTGCATAATATATCAACCCTTAAATTCTGCATGCATCAACAACTGCATCTCAATAAATGTGCTGGAAGTATTTTATATTGCATATATCCCTATTCTGACATTGTTACAAAAATGAATAAGCTTTAAGACGTTAGTGCTGCAAATTTTATGAGGTAGAGGAACATGTCAAAGTCAAGTCAAGGACGAATCGACTCATAAAGCACATGTTTTCTTAACAAAATGGTAATTAATTACGCAAGAATTATTAAGCCTTTTGTTGTTACAAATATCGTTTGGCAGTTTTCCAAACTTGAAAGGTTGAAAACATACAGAGATGCAAGAACTGTTGGTGGTCCTTTCAATATCATGCCATTAAATATATGCAAAACATGTCCATCAAAACGACTTTTTGCTTTTTCTAAGAATTTTTACCTCTCACTTCCATCTTCGCATTTCAAACGTCCAAGGTCGACTTCAGTTCCATTGTTGTTTCTCCGAAAAAAAAATCCGCTTGACCGTTGTCCTTGTTCACTTCCATTCGGCAGTGATTATGTTTAATGTTCAGTACATTATGTTCTGCAATTCCTGAAATTAAATCCGCAAACAAATACCGTTGTTCCGTGTCCTTTTAAACATTCATGAATGTGAATCACATTATGTGATGCCCAAAAACAAGGCATAAGCTGTAAGCAGAGCTTATGGATAAAAAGATACACAAGACGTGGTGCATTGAGCATTGAGCATCCAAAAGCACATGAGAAAGCAACACATAACTTCAAACGAACTTGTTGTTATGATCGAAAGGATAAACTTTATCCGATAAAGATAGTGCATGTGAAGATATCTGATCCGGTACCTCGTAACCTCGTGTTTAGTTTCAATCTTGTTGATCACCGAATTGTGTTTCCTGGATTGTTTATCAAAAGCTTGATTGAAAGTCAACTTCTAAATTTAACGTCAAACGCCGAGTTTCGCCTTTCAAGACTCCGTTTTGCTCCCTTTCATCAGCTGTTGATTTGTCCCCGTCATCCATAATTGGAAAAATCTGAGAAATGAAATAATATCAGCATTAAATATTACTTCCGGCTCCATCTTCAGTAAAGCAGCAGCTCAATCACAACTTTATAATTTAAAATGTCAGCTACTAAAAGAGTTCAGGTAAGATGTGACTTGAACATACTTATTTCACCTTTGGATTTCATTAACTTGATTATTAAAGATGGTTAAAAGGACTGTATTTTGGTTTGTAGCAATGGCTGACATTCACTCGACAGTGGTGGTTATTTGATGCTAAATGGCAAGACCCTTATAAATCAGCAACCGTAATTACTAAATATCTGAAAGGAGGACATAAGCCTATTTTCGGCGGCGGTCACAGTAAGTTCATAATATTTGTTTCCCTTCATCCATTTCGTTGGCATTTTGCTAATTTTCTGTTTTTTATTTCATTGTATAAACCTCTTTTAGTGGATTGTGGAGATCACGTAGTTGTTATAAATAGTCAAGATATTGCATTGCGGGGGGGGGATGAGTGGTACTATCGAGTTTATTTTCATCACACCGGCTACCCGGGTGGTGCTACGTGGACAAAAGCTTGGGAATTACACAAAATCGATCCAACAATGGTATACCTTATTTTGGGAAGCAATATTTTGTAGAACAAAGAAAATTGAATGAAATTTATCATTTTTATGTTGACCTTTGTATTTTTAAGATTCTATGGAAGGCTTGCTACAAAGAACTGGACAAAAACTGGTCACGACGAGGAAGAATGTTGCGACTTCATATATTTAAAGATGAAAAAATTCCCGTGGACATAATACCAAACATCACTGACCAAATACCTCAATTGAGAGCGGTTCCAAAACGACTTAAAGATTACAGTCAAGAAGAGATTGAGAAGTTTCCTAAATTATTTGATTTCCCAAAGGAGCATGTCCTCGATTGAAGTTGTCCATCATCTTGTCACAATCGATGCAGCAATAAGAGAATAATATGCGTTTTTGTCGATTACTAGTTTGGATAGTTTTGCAGTAGTTACTATTAGTGTAATTTAATTTTCATAATTGATATGATAACCCCTATGATAACCCCTACGGTACACATGTGAATGAATCCATGCCTTCTTGTACACGTTCAGTTTGAAATAAAAACTGTAATATTTATCCTATCTTAAACAAAATTTATTCCGTTAAAGCATTTACATAGTCTTTCAAATGCCATTAAGATTTAATTGCCATTAGTCAGTCTAGATATGTCATAAAAATGGTTGGGTATCATCATAAAGACTCTTATATAGACATCGGTTGAGAAACAAGAGAAATTGAAAGCGGCAACGTGCATGATATTGTTGTGGTGAAAGAGATGTGCACATTTTTATACACAAGAAGCAGATCCCGACATCCCAATCGATCTTTCTGATGAAATTTGGCAATTCTCTAAATGGAGAAAGTTCTTGTCGTATTTACTAACTAATGTCAGATTCTAAGAAAAATGTGACACCTACATAATCCATAGCGTACCAACGTCACCCATGAACTCTCAAGAAATCTGATATTTACTCAAACATTTCAGTTTTAAATAGACAGTGCCATTAAATTTGGAAATATCCATCAACAATGAAGTTTTTTCCAGGTATCTTATATCGCCATCAGTTCCTGAAGCATCATCATCAATATGCCTACGCAATTTCCGGTTTTCAACTGGGTTGGACCAGATGCTATTCTTGGAAAAACTTTTCATTGGTAACATTTGCTGTTAAAACTTGATTGAATTTGTTTGTTTGGTTGAGGTTTTTAATTCCAATGTTGAATGTTTTTGAAAACCACAGGAAGACGAGTTGACGTTGGAAATAAAACAGTCTATCGAAAAGAAGTGGTCAAAGCATGTATATGGCGAGAAGTGTCCGGCAGAGTTATCAAAAAACAACAAGCCCATACAGGAAACTACTAAATACATCTTATCAATGTTTCCTTATCCCTCTGGTAAACTTCATTTGGGACATGTTCGAGTTTATACTATGAGCGATGTGCTCGCAAGATTCTATCGCCTTCAGGGATTTAAAGTTAGTACTTCCAAACGCCTAATTAATCAATCAATCAATGGGTTAACGTGTTTCATAGATAAAGCTAATTTAATTTTTGTAAACAGGTCATTCATCCAATGGGATGGGATGCATTTGGGCTTCCAGCTGAAAATGCGGCAAGGGACCATAACATCGAGCCGGAAAAGTGGACCAGAGACAATATCGAGTTTATGAGAAAACAGATAATCGAAATGGGATGTAGCTTTGATTGGGAACGAGAATTTGCAACCTGTGACCCATCATATTACAAATGGACACAGTGGTTATTTTCAAAGCTCTGGGAGAAGAACCTTGTCTACAAAAAACGGGTATGGATTATTCCATTCCATTTCGCAAGCTCATGTTCTAATTTAATTTGGCAGTTTCATAATAATCATCCATTTTGGTTTGTAGGCGTACGTGTATTGGGATCCAGTAGATAAAACTGTGCTGGCAGAGGAGCAAGTGGATTCAGATATGAGGTCATGGAGGTCAGGAGCTAAAGTTGAAAAGAAGTTGTTATCCCAATGGTTTGTTAAAACGGCAGTTTATGCGGAGCAGCTCATGTCGGAGCTAGCGTCTGGGAACCTTAAGGATGGCTGGCGTGATGTTATAGACTTGCAAAAACATTGGATAGGTTCAATAAAAGGACATTTTTGTGACTGTGTTGTGAACGTGAGTGACATTTTGGACAATGATGGGAGCAGGAGTTCACATGACCCAATTAGAATTTGGTTTTCTGATGTGTCTGCGTTAAAAAGCACAAAATATTTTATTTTACGACCCGAGCATTTTCTTGCTGCAAATGAAAAAGCCGTGTTGAAGCAGCTTGAGAATGGAGTGAAAGTTATGAAATTTGGTGTTGTAAATCCAGTGACTGGACAACTATTACCTGTGCTAATTGGTCCTACTGAAAGCATGCCTTTAGTTCCCGAGTCAAGCGATTGTAGAACTGATGAATTATTGACTGAAGACTATGGGGACTTATCAATCAATGAAAAGACATTAGATATCTTATCAAAACTGAATCTATCAGATCTTGTAAGTAAAAGTTGCTGTTTACAATATAACGTAACGTTGTGTAAAGTCATGCTTGTAGCATAAATTAACAGTTGACCATTTCATTTTAGAATTTAGCAGTACCTGTGCCTGATGGGAAACCAGAGTTTGTCTATCATCCAGCAAGTCTGAAGCTCCGAGATTGGTTAGTCTCCCGACAACGAGGGTGGGGAACTCCTATTCCTGTTGTAGAATGTCAGGAGTGTGGTCATTCCACAATTGTACCGACTGAACTTCTTCCCGTTAGCTCATCTTCTTTATTACAAGACCGGTGTCAACAATGTGGCTCAACTGAACTTCAGCAGGAATCTGACACACTGGACACTTTCTTTGATTCATCGTGGTATTTCTTACGCTACTTAGATCCAATCAACGAGTATAAAATCTTCGATCCTCACAAAGTATCTAACGACCTTCCAGTTGATATCTACATTGGTGGTAAAGAACATGGTATGTGCGGTTTATAAACTTGAGTATTCAAACAAACATGTAATTAACAAATTTGTCGTTTTATCTGGGGGGAACTATATGTATTCTGTATTGATTTTTATAGCAACATTGCATCTATACTACGCACGGTTCATGAATCATTTCCTTCACAACCTTGGCCTGTCTCCGGTGAGAGAACCATTCCAGAAATTAATTCCGATGGGAGTTGTAATGGGAGAGGCATACTGTACTGAAAATGGTGGAAAGTATCTAAAACCAGAAGACGTAATCAATGAAGATGGCAAGCTTACAGAGAAAATAACTGGAGAACCAATTACTAAAATCTGGGAGAAAATGTCAAAGTCCAAGCACAATGGTATTGATCCGGAACTTGTATTGAAAGAATTTGGAGTGGACATAAGTCGTCTTTTGAGCGTTTCGGAAGCTGCTCCCACATCTCCCAGACATTGGCCACCTAACAGTATGATTTTAGTTTTGTTTAATCTGCTTTGAACTTCGAATTGAATTTTTAAAATATGTTTAATGTATCTTTTCGTTTTTTAAAGATGTGAACGGTTTCCTGAGCTGGCAGACAAGACTGTGGAATTTAACAAGAAACTTCGTCGATACCAAGGATTTTGGTGAAATACTGTTTGTTGATGACGAGGAGTGGGCTGCTTCCGAGTCTAAGATATTTGACTCACGAAACTTCTACTTAAAAGGGATTACTCATAATTATGGAGAAACTAGTCAGATAAGCGTGGCAGTCAGTAGGTTGCAAGGACTTTTGAGTGATTTGCGGGTAATTTTGAATAGTAACGTTTTATTAAATTGTGTATTTTGTAACTGAAAACTTAACTAGGTAATTTTTGCTTGCAGGCTGTTCCTATCAAATATTTAAAAGAAAGCATTGAATTTGAAAGGGCATTCGGAGTTTTACTAATTTGCATCTATCCTATTCTTCCGGCATTCAGTGCTCAATTGTGGCAATCCTTTCGAGGTGTAGCAACACATACAGAATCAGAATTTAATTTGGTAAGCAGTATATCATGTATGCTAGACGTTATCACTCAACAAAGAGAAGATAATTATTATGGTTTTTTCAAAATTTCCATTCAGGACAAGGAAGTATGGGAGCAAAGTTGGCCAGACGTGGACCAGAATTATAAACTAGATCTCATTTGTACGGTGAATGGAGAGGAACTTGTGGTGAAGGTTGAGCGACAATATTTAGACGGAATGGATGAAGACACAGCCCTCGAGTTGGCGTTTGAGGACGAAGAAATTTCTAAGCGAATTAGTAAAGAAACCACCAACGTGATGCAATACAAAGTTGAGCCAGGATTCCGAGCGAGTATTGTTTTACTAGATCGCACTCGTAAAATTTTAACGAAGAAAGAGAAGAAGAAAATTAAAA
>LJIJ01005019.1:0-12936 GCA_001718145.1 Orchesella cincta
ATGAGTAAATGTGATGTGATGCTACTTGTCGTCATTGTTGTTGGCTAATTACAATAATTACGCCTGATGATGAAGCTTCGTCACGGTGGCAAGAATATTGTGAGACTCAGACCTCTCTTCCTCCTGCCGTAGTTGTGAATTAAGTGCAGAAAGAATTTGAATCTCTGTACCCATTGTAATTATGATATTGTTGCAAAAAATAATACTTTTATTCCTTAACAATTTGTACTTTTTGAGCAAAAGAGAGGTGATCCCTGGTTCCTTTTGTCACCGACAACGACAACCAAATATATATACACTCAAAGTTGTCAACGTCAACACGCACAAGGAATAAAAATTCATCTCCTCTTTTTTTGGAGCAGCAGTAGTAGCACCCAAAAGAAAAACAGTTTTCAATGCTTTGATGCTGTGGTAAGATATAAACTATGATGATGATTTCAACTTTGAATCCATTACAATATCAAAAAAAAATAATATGAACTTACTTGCTACACGTAACATTGTGGAGCAAGAAACTATGAGCTACTCCCTCCTGCTTGCTTTGCTCTCCTTGGGCCTTGCAGTCCCTTCCTATCGTTTTAGAGCATCAGTTTTTTTTAGAGATTTTCTTTTTTTATTTCTTGAGTTGACTGACTGAGTGACGGGATGAATGAACAAAGCTTTTCAAAAAATGAGTCTTACTTTAGCCAACTGTTGAGTGTGGATGAATGAGAGTGACAATGAGATTGTAATGATGGTGATGTGAGTGATGATTATGATGGATCAGGTGTTTATAACAATTTTTCTTTGCTCTTGGTTACTTCTCCCAAATTGCAGGTGGAAGCAGAAGGGTAGCGTCACCATTGTACAGAAGATACCTAGCGTATAACTGCTGCTCATCATAAACGTAAATGTGCTTTTTCACATATTAACTTTATTGTAGATGTGCGACTGCCACCTCGCAGATATTTAAAACTAAAGTTGATCCCTGATTTGCTATGGAAATGATGGAATATTAGTATTTTCGTTTTCGCAACATTAACTGTTAGTCCTTTGTCTTCACAGTACTTTGATAGGCAATCGAGCTTTTGCTGGAGGTGGACGGGGTTATCCGCAAGGATCACAAGATCATCAGCGTAAGCAAGAACATGTATTATAGTTTTATGGTTGATGTTAATTCCACGGATTCCCTGGGCTTGGAGTAGGACAAACATATCTTCTATATCACCAATGAATAGTGCAAAGAAAATAGGACTGGTGAGTTCACCTTGCAGTACTCCTTCCGCCACATCAAACTTTGCGCTAGGACCCTCGCCAGTGCGGACTCTCATTTTTGCCTTAGAGTACATGTCTTTAAATATGCGAATAAACTTTGCACTCACGCCAACATCGTTTAACCGACTCCATAGTTTTTTGTGGTTTACCGAGTCAAAAGCTCTTGCGAAGTCTACGAAAACGAGGTGTAGCTTTCTTCTCTTCATGCGTCGTCTTGATATCTGTCTGATAGCTTCGAGTGTAAAGATATGATCTACACAGCCTCTTTTCTTTCGAAAACTCGCTTGTGACTCAGGCAGCAGATCATTTGCTTCAACCCATTCTTCTAGACGAGCAAGCATGATGCTTGTGAAGAGCTTCAATATTGTGTTAATAAGCGAGATGCCTCTGTAATTTCTGGGGTCCTCCGGGTCACCTTTTTTGAACAACATGACAACTTCAATATCAACTAGGTCTTCTGGTATGAACTCCGTTGACTGTATCTGGTTAAATATTTGTTTCAATGCTTTCACCAAGGGATTGGTAAGCTCTTCAGGAATTCGTTACGTATGCGTCAAGTCCCGGGCTTTTGTTGATCTTTAACTTCTTCAAAGCTGTCAGTATTTTCTTTAGTAGAGATTGCAAGGTCTAGGTCTGGGTGTTCTACTCCGGAGTATGTCGTTGCGTCTATTTCTCTGCGTTGGCGAGGACATCGTTGTAGAAAGCTTTCCCACTTTGCTTTTTTGATTGGACAGATGCGGAAGTCGGAGCTCTAAGCTTTTTGACGCGTGTTCCAGATGTCTTTCGGGTCTGCTGATTTTGACAGGGAACTCTTATTATTTCATTGTATTGTTTTCGCTTATTTGCTGTCAGGTACTCATAATTTTTCTTATGGGTTAGGTATGCGTGTAGATATTTTTGGTGGAAGCCCTTCTTTTTGCACTTTCTGAGGGAGGCTCGTAAGATTTTTTGGCTTGTTTGCACTCAGTGTCGAACCAAGGTTTATTAGGTTGCTGCGGTCTTATGATAGGACGCGCTGTGTAGCTGATGTTTGTAGCTTTTGCTGCTCTTGCTATGGCTTCTTTGAAGGTTGAGTACAGTTGAGATGGGGTTCCGTTTGTATCAATTTCAGATGAGAGTCTAGAAGGCACTTGTAAACTCACTGGCTTTTTCTGGTAGCCATCGAAACTTGGTAATAACTGCTTGTCCCGGACAGCCACACTGTCCTTCGGAGGTGTAGTGAGTTAGGCGATGGCCATTCAAGTATGGCTGCAATAGGTTGGCTGGTCAGACGTACTGAGCTCTTCCAACAGCAAAGTCGCTTATTTTTGGAGCATAACTCAGGAGCTACCCATATATAGTCCAGTACGCTGTTTGCACCGTTTCGTACGAATGTGTACTCACCATACGGATCAGAGGTTGTTCTACCATTGAGAAGGATTAGGCCTAAGTCCCAAAATTTGTTGTTGAGTGTTCTTCCCCTTGGGTTGAGAGTAGTGTCACGTGATTTTCGTTCTATACTAAGAATGGTGTCTTCTGCTATTTCATATGGTAATGTGGATTTGTTGGATAGTCTAGCGTTAAAGTCTCTCCAACTATTAGGTTGCCGTGCGAGTGTTGCTCGAGCTTTCTGACAGTTCCGTTACGAAGGGTTATGTTTAGTTTGTGGTTGTATGTCTGTACAAGCCATAGTTATTCGCTTTCCGTTTAGACCTTTGAAATTTTTGAGATTATTAAATTTGGATTAATCTGTCTCGTTCCTCAGTTTCGAGAACAGTTTGTCAAATAAATCATGAGTCATCGTTTGCCTCTGCCCATTGGGTTCTTTTACTGCAGGGCTAACTATGTAGTCATATTTTTCTAAGTATGTTGGTAACTTGTAGGAGTTGTGTTCTAGAAAGGTTTCTGTTAGTCCAATTATCGACGCAGATGTGAGACATTCTATTTCTTCAATATCTAATTCATTAAGGTTCCTTATTTCTTGCAGTTCCAGAATGTAATTTGTATTTGGTCGTGATTTGGTTTAATTTGTTGATTGGGAGTGTTTAAGTCGTTTTTGGACATATCAGATAAGTTATGCGGTAATATATCAAATGTGTATAGTATGTCGTTGTGTGATGGGCGGGCTGTGTTCCTATGCTGAGTTGGTTAGTTTCCATTGCTTCTGCGTTTGGCACGAGCTGTGACCAATGGATAGTTCGGCCATCAACTACGATTTCATAAGATGGAGTTCCGTTTATGACTGGATGGACTGGAGTTCCGTTATGATCAAGTGGTTTTTGTTGGTTCGTTCTTGTAGGTGGAGATGTGATCTTTGTGTTCTATTAGTTCGTTTCTGAGAGAGAGGACTTGTCCCACAAGTGTCGTTACTTGATTTTGCAAGATCTCTTAGAGCTTAACTTAGAGCGTTTTTTAAGTTTAGAATGTACCACTCATAATTAAAACCCAAGTTTGTATTCCTGGCCAATCAGATACATCAAAAAGCCACATATAGTGGCTTTAAAGTTTTAAAAATCCCCCTTCAGTGCCTCAAATGGTACACAACATAGAAAAGAATCGCTCACCTGTAAACCCCTACAAATGAAAGCACACATCCCAATGGATAAGGAGAGTCTCGATATGAAGAGTAGATGAAAAACTGTTCAAGGACAACTCGAAGGAAAATGAAGAGCGTCACAAGCAGTTGTCCGAGGAAATTGGGGACTGCGTAACACTATCACGCAAAATCAGGCAAATGCAATCACAGATTGAAGACCTCAGCATGAAAATTTAGAACTGAAATCCGAACTCAAGGCAACTAAGGAGGAACTCGTAGAAACCAAAACGGGGCTCTTTGAGGCTGAAGATAGGATCCTCCGGTTAGAAAAAATGCCAACAAGAACACCCTCATCATCAATGGAATACCTGAGGTTGCCGGGGACACAAACGAGACAGCCAAAATGAGAGTGAACGCAATCATAAGAGAACAGCTTAAACTGACTCAAGTGTGCCAATCGGCAAGAAGGCTAGGCCAAGAAAGGGCTGACGGTAAACCGCGTCCAATAGTGCATACTTCATGTCTCAAGATGATCGGTATCTAGTCCTCCAACAACAGAAAGACCAACCAGGAATTTTATCGCCCAGACTACCCACAGCAAGTCCGCAGAGTTCGCAAGATCCTCAGAGATGAGGGAAAAAAGGCTAGTAACAATGGAAAGTTGGTCAAATATCTCTGGAACCGATATAGTATTGTTGTTGAAGGTAAAGAATTTCACTGGACCTATTTCCTGTCCAAGAAGGAACTAGAGAAGGAACCCAACGAAATGGACCGAATACCCCTTAGGGATTCGGCCGGCCCACACACACAACCAATCCCCAAAATTTGTACATAGAAAAATCCCCTAATAATACCCTCTCAAGTAACGAAAGCGACAGCTCCCCCAAACTTATACATCATCAGACAACTAAAAGCCATTTTCTGGAACTGCCATGGCTTCAAAAACCTCTCGATCTGGATGAACACGAAAAAATAATTCTAAACTCTGCGTCTATTATAGGGCTTATGAAACCTGGTTAGAATACGAAATAAAAACCTTACCAAAGTTCTTAAAACTATGGCATTTTATCATCCATCTACAAGAGATAAGAAAGCTGGAAGAGCAAAGGAGGCATAATAATACTTACGACACCATGAAGTTCAGGCATGCTGAGTACTAGATTCATGCAATCATTGGATAATCTGCAAATGGTCGATAAAAACGGGGTCAATATTACCGTAGCCTGCACATACATCCCCCCTCAACCCATATAACAGCCTTGTCTCTGACTTTGCGGATTCCTTCAAATTTACGCTTTCAACTTAGGCGACAATGTTTCGGGGCGACTTCAATGCTAGAATATCGAATACGACAACAATCTCCCATGGCCAAACGGCAACCTCCCACTTTTACGCAGAGCGCAACTCCCGCGATACAACTCGAAACCCTAGAGGAAAGGCCCTAACAAAGAGCTTCTGTGAATTAGGACTTATTCCGTTGAACGGTTGTAGCTCCTCAGATCCCGATGGAGAGTACACGTTTATGAGAAGTGACGCCTGCAGCGTCGTTGACTATATTTGGATTCCGTCCCAGTTCTTGTCAGCATTTCGAGATTTGCCGTAGAAAAAATCAGTACATCTGACCACCAACCAATTGCTGTCATTCTCGATTGGCCTTCATTCGAATCCCCAATTGCCCCTTCCAATACCACTGACTGTGGCGGGTGAACGAATAAAGAAGCTGAGGTGGATGCCAGAGAATGCAGAGGAGTTCACAAATCATCTTGCTGCCATCAACAGATCCCCCAAGAAACCGACGGAGTGAGCGACCTTTACTGTAAAATAACCAACGCAATTACAAAAGCAGCTAGTGCAGCGAAAATGACATACACCTTCCGGCCGCGCAACAAACCCCCACAATCCAACCCTCCTTGGTATTGCCTGAGATCAAAGAGGCAAAGAGAGCCTTAAGACGAGCGAAACGCAAATGCAAAAAGAACAGATACACGGAAGAACATCGCAAAGCCTGCGTAGCAGCGAAAGAAATACGAGAAGACTGTCGCCCAAAAGAAAACGCAATATCATGAATTTATCCGGGACAACCTATCCAAATCCGCAAACCCAAAGGACTTCTGGGGCACAATAAAACTTCTCAGGGGTTCAGCAAGAAATGAATGTCCAATCGAAAGGAAAAGTTGGGAATCTTTCTATAGTGATGTACTCCACCACGACAGACTGACAAGACACTTTCTACGGCGTGAATGATCCTAATCTGGACCCTGACATAACAATAGGAGAGATCTATGCTGCCCTTAAGAAGTTAAAATCAAACAAGAGTCCAGGCCTAGACGGCATTAGAAATGAATTTCTCAAGAGCCTCCCCTCGACATGGATCAAAGTTATTAAATGCCTATTTAATCGTATGCAGGCGGAAGAATGTATCCCGAATGATCTGGTGGACATAGAAGTTGTCATGTTGTTTAAGAAAGCGACCCAACGGACCCTAGAAACTACCGGTATCTCCCTGATCAACACAATTTTGAAGCTCTTTACCAGCATTATGCTCACGAGACTGGAAAAATGGGCCGAAGAAAGCGACGTTCTCCCGGAATCGCAAGCAGGTTTCCGTAAAGAAAGAGGCTGCACTGATCACATTTTCACTCTCTGAAGCTATCCGCCAGATATCGAAGCGAAAATTAAAGAAAAGAAAGCTGCATCTTCTTTTTGTGGACTTTGCAAGAGCCTTTGACTCCATCAATCACGAGAAACTCTGGAAACGCTTACACACAGTCGGGGTCAGCGCTAAATATATACGCATCTTTAAGGATATGTACAGCAAAGCCACCATGCGTGTTCGAACGAACACGGGTCCCAGCAAAAGATTTGATGTCGGAGAAGGTGTCCTGCAAGGAGAACTGACGAGCCCAATCTTTTTTGCTCTATTTATTAGTGACATAGAGGATATGTTCAACGAACTAGAAGTTCAAGGCATCCGCGGGTTTAACATAAACCACAGAACTACCATCCATGTTCTGGCTTACGCGGATGATCTTGTCATTCTTGCTGATTCTCCGTCCAACCTTCAACTCAAGCTTGATCGCCTCTCCCTGTACTGTAGCGAAAAAGGTCTCACTGTCAATGTAGCTAAGACAAAGATTTTGATATTTCACCACTGCCATCCCAAAACGCCCACATCAAATAACTTTGTCTACCAACAAGAACCCGTGGAAGTGGTCAAGGAATTTACGTACCTCGGAATAACCTTTTGCTGCTGCGGAAAGTTCCACAAACATCTCTCAGCCGTTAAAGTTAAATGTGCTAACGCTCAATTCAATAATTTCGGTTATACTCAGAAGCCGTACCAGGATTGGGAGTAGCCACAAAGCTCCTAGACGCATTGCTGCTCTCTATCCCTTTATATGGAGGTGAGATATGGTCCCTAGAATTTGTTGAGGATTTAGAGAGAATTCAGCTGAACTTTCTCAAACGCCTTCTCACACTACCACAATACACTCCTGGCTACATGCTACGACTAGAAACTGGAGTCAACCATATTATCTCAACAGTTTTGAAGAGAGGCCCTGGCATGGTGGGCCAAAGTCAAGGAACTTCCATTAGAACGAACCCCAGAGTCTGTCTAGAAGAACTGACCACCCTTCCTTTTAAGAAAAACTGTCCGACATGGTTACAACGTGTGCACAGTCTCCTAGAAAAATGTGAGGTTCAAGACAAAGTTGACATTCTCAACCTTTCCAGTGAGGAAAATGAAGGTGCCGTCGGGTATGCATGGCTAGGCGCGAGAAACAGTATGCGGATATCAGACACGAGCGACTGGACCGGGATACTTCAGCTTCAGCTCACTCTATGGGAGAATGAAGCTTAACCTCAACGAGGAAAAGTATTTAAGCTACCCCATTTCTTTCCACAAGAAAAGAATTTTCGCCCAACTTCGACTTCACCCGGATCGCCTAAAATCCTACAACTGTACATTGACCACAGCCAAAATACCCCTTCACCCAACGAAATACTGTACGATATGCAACCAACGTGACAACGACGACCTGTTCCATATCTTTTGTAAATGCAATATATACGGAATCTCCGAACTGCTCTATCACAACTTACACAACCCACCCCCAGCATCCAGAGTAGGCGTTTCTTCCACAAAATCTTCCAGTACAAAAACTGTGAAGACGTACATTCCATCTGCTTTTCATCCGAAATCCATTCGTGAACGCAGCTTGCACCCAGATATCAATGAAATATAAGGCAATCTACCACCAACGCCCTCGTCGCTCTTCACGTTTCTTCGTCACATATATTTACTTTATTTATTAATTTATTTATTTATTTAGAAATATATTTATATATTATTGTCATTTCATTCCATTGTATATGATCCCTTGCTATGTTGTGTGTGGGCTGTGGCCCTCTTCATGCAATAAAAACTAACTAACTAACTAACTAACTACTTTCACTCTGTTTCAGGCTTATTCTTGGAATCATTAGCTTTGATGATGGATGTTGATGGTAATAAGGCTTTTTAGATGGAACCGCAACACAAGTTCATAAAATAGCTTGATGTGAGGTTTTCCAGAGAATTTTGTGTCACAATGAGTCAAAAAGAAGTCGCCGCTCTTTCAACTTCACCAGAAAAGACCTTGCTCAGATTTGTATTAAATGTATATAAATAACATCTGTTTAACTGGAATATGTATTCAGTAAAGTCAACAAAAGCCCAAGGCTTTTCATGTTGTTCGTTTCATGTGTTGTAAAGAGCAAACAATGGCTAACAAATTAGGAGGTGAGAGAGAGATGATGAGCTAAACAAAGCATAGTTTTTGGAATTTGAACAAAAATAGTCTAGTTAGAAATGAAATGAGCCGACTTGATGTCTAAGAAATGACCTTACTTGACCGTGTCTGGACGACTCTTTAAACCTGACAAATCCGCGACATTGTGGTAAAACTTTGAAAGACAACCGTAAAAGTATAGACGAGACGTGCATGGTAAAAGTATGAGATCAAATAAACCACATATAAAGCGGTATGCCGTTTTCATAAAATAGACAAATATTTACCTACACTACAACTAGTTTTGCAAAGGCAAGATTAAACTTCCTGAGGAGCCCAAGCAATTATTCTATGTTCTAGCATGAAATTTGTTCAGTGTAGAATAAATAGTTCAAAATAATGAAATATGATTTATTTTGTCTGAAAAATTGAAAGGATAAGCAGAAAAATGATTTATTGCCCCTTCAGCTCCCACTTTTTTATGTGATAAAAAAGATTCAATGCATGCAAAAAACGGTAGGAGTAGTACCAGAACACTGAAGCAATCAGCAGAGTATTGCAGAGATCTGATAGCGATTTATTGCTGAAGTTTTTATTTGACAAACCATTTTCAGATTTCACCACTATACCATATTCAGGGACAAGCAGTGGCTTGCAACTCAACGCAATGTCATTCCTTGGGATCGACATATAAAACAAAAATGGAAAAGGGAAGTCGAATAGAAGGAGTAGCAAGCTAACAAGGTATAACACTATAGTATTGTTAGATGACTGCAATAGACGCTCGTCAGCAGAAGATACGGAGATTTCTAACACAGCAGATTTCTCAGAACTCCAACAGAATGGAATAAGCCATGGGTATAAATGTACACGTAGGTAATTGTGTGTTAGTAACGGAGCGTAGTCAGAGGAGGAGAAAGCAAGCCCAGGAATGGAAACTCATCACGATTCATGATCGCGTCTCCATTTTTGCCTTCTTCAATGTCATGCTGTTGATCACCCTATTTTATCATTCTTCTCATCTTCATATCCTGTGACTAGTTGCTTACGCCATGTAACTTGCTATAGTAGACGTGAACGACGAAGAAGAAAAAAGTCTTTGTTGGTAGTGTCATGTGCTACTTAATGTATGTATGAAGCTGGGATCCAATGACATTTTTATAAAAGCTTTTGTCATCTCATCTCCAAAAGTGTAATATATGTTCAGGAAACTGTGAGAACGTCTTCCTACAGAGTCACGCTAAAATGGAGGCACGACATCCAGTTCAATTGAACCGGGGGGCATGGAGCACCGAGATCAATTGTTATGATGATGATAGATGGTCGCATGTTTCAAAAAGGATGAAAACTATTTCACCAATATCTAACAACAAAAGACCCTGATTTCAAATAAAATTCCAGTTTCACCTTAAATGTTCAAGCACTGCTGGTAGAATATACCTACAATACACTATTTTACTTGGAATGCTGTCCTGATATCTATTAAAACTCTATGTAAATATATACATTACATTTTTACATTATTCAAATGTAACCTGAACTATAGCATCCACCATATTTTGCAACTGACAACAAGTTTTTTGTAATCTATGTCTATTTATGATTGTGAGTTATCAAAAGGAAATCAGAATTGGAACATTCCTTTAGATCAATCGAATCAAGACTATATAGACTGGCTGGTGCGTGGAAAAAGTCGTGAACTTTGGTCTTGAAAGGCAAGAAAGTTAAGTGGGAGTACTAGAAACAATTTTAAACAACCCATTTGGGAAAATTGTTAGTTGCCTACAAATAACAATAAATGCTGGTTATTAATGTTCACTGGTGTTTCTTCGCATCGTGCTCCAAATCGAATCTATATGCATTTCCATGTACGCAAAAATCTATATAAGTATTTGGTAGAAGCAAGATCTTTCAATGTTCCCATAAGTTTATGTTAACTTCTGGAAACAAAGTCCCATACTTACTTATGATGCTGCTGAATCCTAAGCCTTAAAAGATGTGTATGAAGCAGCAAAATACAAGCCGTTCGCCTTACTATTCTAACAATAATCATCTTTGGAGCTTACATTTTTCTAGTGATTTGAAAAGTATAGAAAAATAAAACTGAGAAAAGTACTTTATCATCATTTCAGTAAAACTTTTTTTTATCCATTTTTGTATGCAATACTATTTACCTTGTAATCCCATTATAGGCTTTCTTTTTCCGGATAAATACTTTCCAAGCCCAAAGTTCTATAGGTATCTGAAGCTCTGATAAGTGTATATGACCAATATGTGCATAGATCACCATTGTTGGGCTATTTCCTACGACACAGATGGTTTCCTGAAGCTCATGAATGAATTTTTGTTCGTCACGGTTGTATGGAGCATAACGCATATATATGGTAAAAGTGCTCTTCTAATGCGATTTCACAACCCTTTTTTGTGCTCTAGCATTGTGTGCCTTTTTGACTTTTTTCAGCGCTGTTGAATGTGTGGTTACACTATTCGCAGTGTCGCCATAAGGTCTCAAACTCAGTTGCAAAAACATTTTGCTCTCGCTTTGAAAAAATGAAACCAGCGGAAAATGGATGAAAAGCAGCCAACATATTTCCAACATCATGTGGGTATGATGTATGCAATCTGAACTTGTGTTCGCTCAGCATTCGATTCCTCAATGTGGCATGTCTTCATTTTCATGCTTTCCTCACCAGACCCCCACCACTGAAGTTACATGTTAATAGGCAAAACGTTTTCCCCAACTTTGGAATTTTGATCTTGCCTTTTCCTTTCATACAACTTTCTTGCTTTCTAAAAAAAAGTTTAAGAAACGTAAGCTTTTAGCTATTATTTCTGTTCCCTTCCCCGTATAAGGGGCCTCCGTCTCAAAGTCAAAACGGTTAAAAAGGTAAACCTTTTTTACACTGAATGTTGTTAACCAAACTATGCGTAAGAAAAATATGGGGGTTTTTAGGCACGAGTGATGGGCATAATACAAGAGCATATTTCAGAGACGATCGTAAAAAATTCACCTTATCAAGATCAAGAATGTAATTCCACAGGGCGCTTTGCCAATTTCATATCAAGGATTTTGCTGTGTAAATGTAGCTTTTATCATTCAAACCCATTCATTAGAGTTTTCTGTTGCGCACTATAAGAAGGACAAGGACGGTGAGTTGAAAGTAAGAGTTCCTCCGTGATTTAAAGCCCTTGCTTTCTCTAAACAGGTATGTATGTAAAGTACATAAGAACATGCTTTGTATACATCCTTCCTGCCTCTGCGCAAAAATAAAGTCACGATTTACCGACATCTGTTCATCTTTTTTCACCTCATCCGACTTTGCGTTACTATTTTACCCCAAAGCCATGCTGTCTCGTGTTTCCAAGTGTATAGCGTTAATCTATGGGTACATTTTGTAATAGCCAACGGGTTTGCTATATCATCACCTACCTGAGAAAGCATTCCTATAGTCGAGTACGTGTTCCACCAATTGTAACAAAAAGTTGGTTGAGGATTACACAAAAGGACAAGCAGAGTGTAATGTACTATATGGCTGGGGAGCTGATGATAGACACCTTGTTCTTTCAGCGCCACATGCATTACCATAACCGTATGGCTTAAATTTCAAACTCTCTGTGTCACTCTCGTACCCGAATCCTTCCATGTGAAAAATATAATTGCAAAGTGATGATTAAAGATATGAAAGATTCGTGACTGCAAATCTCCAGAACGTTTCTAGATGTGAAACGTGATTTCTTTCACTTTCCTGTTTTTAAAGAGGGCTTAGCTTGAAATGTGGTTCTAAATCCCTTTTTCATTGTTAAACAATATGTCACGCCAGAGCTTAAAAACTACGTACAGTTAGGTGAAAGCCAAGATAATTCAAAGGGATAGAATGAGATTTGAGTCCAAAAAGCTGCTATAACCTCAATACGAGGAGCCGAAAATGGAGACGAGAAACCGGAATCCATAGGAAATGAACATTTTTAAATAAGACTGCCTACACTTTGATGAAAAGAAAGGAAGAATCTCATTTCCCCAGAGTTTTTCTAACAAAACCATATGAAACCATAATGGATGATGGTAGAAAGAACATATCTATAATAAGTATGCATGGGAGTATACCTAAATAAATGTCACACAACAAAGTAAATGGATTTCCAGTGGATTTAAACTTTTAAATACTGAAATTTAATATTTCCACTCCTACCTATTGTATAAATATACTTGCAGATCTGAAGAGGCTCCAAGTAGATACGACAGCCCATTTTTACAAAAAGAGGAAATAAAACAGTCCATATACCTCGGGCATAATAGCTAATTTCTGTGGAAGATTTAGGGCAATTTTTATAATGGGTTTGGTTAATGCTAAGCTCAACACTTTGCCTTCTGCCTTCCTTCTTCACAACCTTTAT
>LJIJ01005020.1:0-12935 GCA_001718145.1 Orchesella cincta
AAATCATACTTGTAACATACCCAACCCATTCATTCACCTTATACACAAATCATCCACCTCATAAAAGTCTTTGAACTTCATATTTGGACATCATGCCAACGCCAGCCAACTGTCTTTGATTCTTATAGAACAATTGCCACAATTCTCTTAAACCTCGGCGGAACAACCACAGCCTCAGAAACTTGAGTAAAATTCAGTACTGGAATAATTATTATAAAACCTGGGATTAACTGTTATTGTAGTGTGGCAAATCTCGTCTGGTTCTGGTTGGAAGAACGTGGTCAGTACAAGAAAATGGATCCTCCAGCAGCCCCTTCAAGTCATTCTAGAAGTGGAAGTGCACATCTCGACCCAAAATGATACACCCGCTCAGCAATCAAGTAGACGAAGTATTAGAATATCTGCTAATGAAAAAGAAGGAACCCTACCCGAAAAATTTCGAACCAAAACCATAAACCCTTGGGTTCATGATCCTGATGATTTGAGAAAGAATGCTGCCTTGGATCCTGTTGAAAGCCTACGCCCAGGGGACCCAGTCCTAGCAGAGGCCAAGCCTAGGGATCCAGGCGGAGTTCACACTCCCAGTCGTCAAAAACAACTTCCTTCACTCTCAAACGCTTGTGGCACATGCAACAAAAAGAGAAACATTCCTGGAGTGGATTGGATTTGTTGTGAAGAGTGTCAAAACTGGTTTCATGGCATATGTGTACAACTTTCGAACGTTGACATTGCTATACTTAATGGACCGTCTATCCATGGTTCTGCAGTAAATGCCAATCCATCATTGCATCCACTGACTCTATACCTGAAACCGAGAGCTCCGAACCTGTAACAAACACCATCGAACTCTCACAGAATCCTGGAACAGATGGGTATTTCCACTGTCCACACCCAAACTGTAAAAGCGAACCTTTTCGCACTTTGAAAGGCAGAAACATACATTTTGGAAGAAAACACAGCCAAATCAAGTCATCAGAGAAAGCCGAAGCTATCACTTTCATAGAAAAACTCTCTGCAGCAAAATCAAAGATACCGATTTTGAAACGGATTCCCAATGGAGCACGCGCACTTGCTGCCTTTACACTGTCTTCCCTCATTGACGCTTGTATAAGAAATAACGACAACTCTTCATGGGAAGCTTTGTTCCTGTTCTCCTATACTAGTTTCCAAATTCCTACCCGATCAAGAAAAGAATCTTTAACTGCAGCCGTCAAAAGAAACATTAATATTGCCAATATTCCACTACTTTTAAAGAAGAAACATCACAAACCGACCTCCATTGTTACAAGAGCCGAAGCAAAAGTTGCTGATTTTGATATCCGGGGCGCAGTAAGAATCATGTCATCTAATGATACTCTAGCAGAAGTAAACGAGGAAACATACACGCAACTTTTAGGGAAGCACCCTGAACCCTCTCGTGACTTGAATTTTCCAGCACCTCCGGAAAACACTAATGATTTTGTAGTATCTCCTTCTGAAGTGAAAAAGGCTATATCATCTTTCCCTTCTGGTACTGCTGGAGGCATCGACGGATTAACACCACAACATCTCAAAGATTTGACTTCCTTTTCCAGCGGAGAAGGAGGAACTAAAATGCTTTCATCAATTACAAATCTTTGCAACTTCCTACTGAATGGACAAGTTAATACAGAAGTATGCAAAATTTTATACGGAGCATCATTATGTGCTTTAAGAAAAAAGGATGGTGGTATTCGACCAATTGCCGTGGGAAATGTTTTCCGAAGATTAGCTGCAAAATTGGCTTGTTCTTCAGTAAGGGATGAGCTTGGAGATTATTTCAGACCAAACCAACTAGGATTTGCTACTCAATGTGGTTGTGAAGCGGCTATCCACGCCACCAGACATTATGTATCCTCCAGAGAAATACAGGGAAGGTTCTCTTGAAGATCGATTTTAAAAACGCCTTCAATTCCGTGGAGCGTGACAGCATTTTGACAGAAGTAAAGAACAAAACTCCAGCTATTTTCTCATTCCTTAATCAATGCTATCGTGAACCATCCCTAGTCTTCTTTGGAGATAAAATCATATCCTCACAAGTTGGAGCTCAACAAGGAGACCCCGCAGGACCAATGGCTTTCAGTCTAGCAATACAACCAATTATTGACGCTTTAAAATCCGATCTTAATGTCTGGTATCTGGACGATGGAACGCTTTGTGATACACCTGAAATCGTTTTAAAGGACTTTCAAATTCTAATTGAAATGGCAAGAAAAATTGGATTGGAAATCAATCCCAATAAATGTGAAGTTTTCTTTTGCTCCGGATCAGAGGACAAAGAGGTTACATCTAAATTTGAATCTATTTCTCCTGGAATTCGTATTGTGGACTCAAATGAACTAAATCTGCTTGGGGCTCCTATCTTGGTGGAAGGATTTTCAAAACATTTGGAAACTCACTTTGACAAGATGAGCTACATGTTTTCAAAACTTTCTAGCATGAAATCCCATTATGCTTATCATTTACTTAAGAACTGCTTCACAATACCAAAATTAACATACATTATGCGAACGTTTCCCCTTTGGATGTTCCCAGAATATATTGCTAAAGTAGACGAATCAATCAAGCAAACTCTGGAACATGTATTCAATCTCCAACTTGACGAAACCCAATGGTTGCAGGCATCTTTACCAATAAAGTACGGTGGTATTGGAATAAGAAGAACACAGGATATTGCTCTTTCGGCCTTCCTTTCATCTTCGTATGGCGTTCTGGATTTAGTTGGGAAAATTTTGAAGACACCACCAGATTTAGAAACTATTTCTTACCTAAACGAAGTTTTGAATTAGTGGAATGAGCTAAATGAACAAGTTCCGGCAATACCATACTTTCAAAGAAATTGGGACGAAATTAATGTTGCAAGAATCATAAAAGACGAAATTTCTTTTGACGACGTAGTGGACACAGCTCGCTTTCTTGCCCTTCAAGCCCCGGAATCTGGAGCTTGGTTACAAGCCATCCCCTCACCAAACATCGGAACATTTTTTAATAATCAGGAAATTCGTGTCAGTGTTGCACTTCGTTTGGGTTGCAAATTATGCCGTCCACATACTTGCAAATGTGGAACGGAAGTGGACGAGAAGGGAAGACATGGACTGAGTTGCAGCAAATCCAGCGGTCGTTTTTCCAGACATTCCGAATTAAATAACATCCTCCATAGATCGTTAACAAGTATAAATGTACCTTCAACTTTGGAGCCTGTTGGATTATTTCGCGATGATGGAAAACGCCCCGACGGAATGAGCCTAATCCCATGGTCAAAAGGAAAGTGTCTAATTTGGGATGCGACTTGCGTTGATACTTTAGCGGCGACATACATTAATTCAACATCATCTCAGTTTGGAGCCGCGGCTAACATCGCTAGTCAAAAGAAAATTAAGAAATATGAGCACCTTTCAGTCAATAATCTTTTTGTGCCTTTCGCAGTTGAAACTCTAGGACCACTATCTGATGAAGCTAAAGACTTGACAAACTCTATAGGATCGCAACTTATTCAACAAACTCGAGATACCCGAGCTAAACACTATCTTTTTCAACGCATTTCTTTAGCTATCCAAAGGGGTAACGTAATCAGTATTATGGGAACGTTGCCACCCTCCATTTCTATGGAGGAAATATTTTATTTGTGAAAATGTTTAATTGTTACTGTAAATCTTTCGAAATGAGTTGTTAATTTTGTTACAATAAAAAAGTAAAATTGAAAAAAAAAAAAAATTATTATACCTGTTAAATAATTTTACATTCTGTATAAATAGTGTGGACGTTTAACCATATATTTTGTATTAGTTAAATATCATCACAATCTAGCATAGTTGTAGTTGGCTTCAGTACGTTCAACCAGCTCCAGGAAACATGGCCAAATTGGCTACTTTTATCACCCAAATTGGCTACCTTCAAAGTAGCCGTAGTTGCTACCTTTTTAATACAGATAGGTATGGCAAAAAGTCAAAAAGTAGCCATATTGGATATGTTGAGTCTCATTTTTAAACGGTTCAATAAATCGTAAATCGGATTGCACCATCGGATTCAGCACATCAAATTACGCATAAATGCACATATGAGACTCTATTAAGTTGTGGTAAATGTCAGTTTTTGGGAAGGAATGTGTTCCACCAATACCTATCCATGTATTTCAACCATAGCCAATTTGCTCTTTATTTTCTACGCCAATTTGGCTACTTTATCTTTATCTACTTATCACCAATTTGGCTACGTTTACTGTGGCTACTTTATCTATAATTTATTATTATTATTATAATATTTATAATTTTGGTGTTTAATCAGCAAGTTGGTAAGATATTGCCTCACAGGCTATTCATTGCCCTACAGCACATACTTGTAAAGGCGGTTTATGGGAAGCTTACCATGATTTCTTTCAAGCCAATTGTGTTCAGTGTTTAGCCGAGCACATCTTTCTGTGTGTGATGTACGTAACACGAGAATTATGAGCAGCTTAGTGAAAGCAACATGATCAACTGAATACTGGAAGAAGAGTGAGCTTTAAAGCGAAATTCCGACTTACTTTTATGCTACCATTTGACCTTGAAAATAGGATTAGTTTGAAACAACAGCCAATCATGTACAATGCAACGTATCATTTGGCGTTTACCTACGACCTTGTACGTTGTGTATGTCTTTTGTTTTGCCAGAGTTTGTATTTTTCATATACAATAAATGCTGGTAGCCAGTAAGGTAAAATCAAACAATATCCCGCATCCTCCATCATTTATCCTCCTGAATTATCACTGATCCTCCTTAATTATCACTGATCCTCCTTAATTATCGCTTATCATCTTTAATTATCTCTTATCCATCTTTAATTATCTCTTAATCATCTTTAAATTATCTTCTTAATCATCTTAATTATCTTTATCATCTTTAATTATCTCTTATCCATACCTTTAATTATCTCTTATCATCTTTAATTATCTCTTATCATCTTTAATTATCTCTTATCATCTTTAATTATCTCTTATCATCTTTAATTATCTCTTATCATCTTTAATTATTCTTATCATCTTTAATTATCTCCTTAATCATCTAATTATCTCTTATCATCTTTAATTATCTCTTATCATCTTTAATTATCTCTTATTCTTAATTATCGCTTATCCTTAATTATCTTAACGTCACTTATCCTCCTTAATTATCACCTATCCTCCTTAATTGTCACTATCCTCCTCTTACACTTATCCTCCTTAATTGTCACTTATCCTCCTTCACTATACCAAATTCTACACGACAATGGCATTTGTAATTAGCGCCGGTCTCAATGGGGTATTGTGAGCATTTTGTTCAATGTATATTATTCCTATGATGAAACTTAATTATGATTAGTTAATTATGATTAAGTGCGCGGATTTAGCTGAAAATCAATAGGGTTCGTCCCCCTTGACCTAAACAATCAGTATGCCAAAGTTGAAGTTGATTGGATTAGTTTTTTGAGTTATTGAACGGACAGACATCCACCCATCCACCCACCCATCCACATGACGAAAATATGCCCATTCTCATATAAAATACAAACATTCTGTTTGATTTTAAATAATGAATTTGAACTGCGAACCGAAACTTATTATGCAATTAAATGCTTTAGTATATATGCAATTTTATGACGTTCACAGCCCTACCAATTTCTACAAACCATCTATTATAGCGCAACTGTCACTCCAACGTAATTGGCCTATTTGAAAACTGGTAATACTACGCATACAACCATGGAAGGTACAAAATAAAAGCGTTTTACTATTCACACTTACATGCGTATGATAAATTTAGAACAAACGAATTAAAGATTTAAAACTGTTAACACACGACATTTTGTGCATACCAAAACTTAGGAACTCAAAAACAAGGATTAGCTGTAATGTTAATACATCGCCAATTTGGTGATAAAGTAGCCAATTTGGCTAGGTAGCCGATTGGTGATAAAGTAGCGAATTTGGCTACGTAGCCAATTTGGTGATAAAGTAGCCAATTTGGCCATGTTTCCTGGAGCTGTCAACGTTGTATCGTTGCATGAATATCATATCATGATCATCATCTGGACTCTGGACGCTGCTAACTTGACTTTGTTCAGCATAAAAGCAGTGTCTCAAGTCACCCCCAAATCAAGCGGGATGTTTGACCGGGACACTTTTCATTGGCATCCTATCTTTTAACATTGAGAGAGCTGCATCTCCTGTCAGAGCACAAATATACATAACAGTAAACCCAAACAAGACGCAGAATCTCGTCGTCACTTGTTAAACTTCGTTTTAACTGAAAAGTCGAGAGGTATTTTGGTCAAATTTAGAAATGAGTTGATTTCCATCAGATTAAATTATTATTTTTTGTTAAAATTAAATTTTTTTGGTTTGAAAGTGATAACTACTAGTATGGAGGAAGGTGCTAGTAATGAGGAGAGTTCTGGAGGGGATGATGCTAACCTCCAAGCTTCAAAATCGAAGTGCATCTTTTGTGCTACCGACTGTCCCGCATCGTTTTCAGTTATTGATGGGCAAGTGATTCGGATTAAAGAGGAGAGCGAAACCAACACAGGAGGAGGAGGATCTCAGGCGGAATGTGCCACTGTTGAGCGTCAGCTGCGTTCCCTTTTTATCGTGCAGAAGATTCTGAATGTTGGAGGGGACGTGTGCTCCAAATTCTTGGCACTGGGACTTGACCCAGAGTTGTGGCTGACTGTGTGCTCCACTTGTCGAACTGATGTTTATCAGTTGTTCAAGATCGAGAAGCTGATTAAGCAGATGGAGAGGGAAGCAGAAGGAGTCAGGAATAACTTAAAGAAGCTCATTTGTCGAAGCGGTGGTGGGGGAACTGAAGAGGAGGGAGATGGAATGCTGCCCGTGTCCCTCCAGATTTGGAAGGAGATTAGGGAGAAAGCGATTGAAGGTAAATTATTGGAGTAAAAAGTAGTTTTTAATCATTTTATTATACTTGATTTTAATGCAACTTTTAAATTACAGGTTTCACCTATGAAGAGGATCCGGATGAGCCTAGCTTTGAGGATCTTGTCACATCTCAGAATCATCATGATCTCGAAGAAGAGGAGGAGGTGGAAGACGACCCAGAGCAAATTCAGTCAGAGTCAGACGCTAAAGACGAAACACCAGCGCCAGTTGATCTCCCTTCCGTCTCCACGAGGAATGGAAGTAGTAGAAAGATTTGGTACCAGTGTGAAATGTGCAACGCCCTCATCCACAAGTCAAACGCCAGCAATCTTCAGCATGAAACGCTTCACTTATCCGGCGACGGAAAAACTTGCAACGAAGAAGGTTGTGGATGGCTAGTTCGATCACTGGGGTCTCACAAGCGAAATTGGCACTGCGGCAAGACAGCAGCCGAAATTACAGCTGATGTACAAATCAAACCACTATCTGAGTATAGAAATCTCTCTGAATCAGAATCATCAGAAAATGAAGATGAGCCAGTTCAACCTAAACTGGTTCAACCTAAAGTCAGTTCCTGTTCGACGGCCATCATCCCCCATAGGACAGCGAAAGGTTTACTACCAGTGCGAACTCTGCAACGCCTTGATCAGCAGGAAAGTAGACAACATAAATCGGCACCTGGAACTCCATCGTAGTGGAAATGGGATAAAAAAACGGTGTCCCGTTAAAGGATGTGGGTGGATGGTAAGCTCACTGGGCGCTCATCATTCCATATGGCATTGTGGTGCTGCTCCTGATAATTTATTGATCAGAAAATTGTCAGAGTATAGATATAAACCAGAGAAACGAGGGCGAAAAAACAAGCGGAAATCTCAAGCTATCAATTCTTCACAGACGCCATCAACATTTTCAACGCCAAAAAATTCCGAGCGTGGAACACTTAGCAAGAAGAAAAGGCAGTTGGAAACTCCTTCAAATGATTCTCAAAGAGGTAGGACACCTTCCAAAGCGATCCCTTCGACTTCAACCTCAACTCCTTCCAGGAAACGATATTATGACCCTCTCTCAGTTCTCCAGCTGGAATACTCTTCACCTTCAGCGTCATCACAAGCCTCCTCTGTTGGTAAAAGGAGAAAGCGCCTCTTTTCCGAGAAGATTGAGAAGTCACCTCCACAACCACCTCGCAAAGCAAGAAAGAGTGCACCTCCAAATCTAACCTTCAACCGGTCGTGTCCGCTCCGCCGTTTTGGACGACTACTTTGAATTAAAGATTGAGAACGGGAGACGCTTCTTCCAGTGTCGTTTGTGTCCTTCAAAAACACCTCAATTGAGTAAAGCACGTGGACATAGAGCTCTCCATGAGGACAATCTCGGGGTGGCATGCTCTGTCTGCGACTGTTTCGTGCATCGTAAGAGAATAAAAACCCATCGTACACTCTTGCGCATCCAGTTCTGCTCCAAGTCCATCCATCTGCAGCTGCATCAAAGAATCTACAAGACACTCCTTCAAAATTGCCAAGACTTTATATCCGACAATGTGTGGATTGTGGCTTCCATTCAAAATCCCGAAGTTTTGCGGAAATCCACAGGCAACTGCACGAAAGTGGGGAAGGTGTCTACTGCACGGAATCGGGATGTGGATGGCTATTGAATGCAGATTCCCTTTCAAATCACAAGAAGTCTTACCACTCAAGTACAGAGGAAAGAAAATCAAAGAGCGAGATGTGCTTCCCAGAGGGAACTCCGTTCTATTGTGATCATTGTCCCTGCTTTTATCCTGATGTAGTAATTTTATCAATCACTTTGCCCAGAGTCATAAGAAAGAAGTGGAACTCATTGATTGTGGGCTTTGTGAGGAGCAATGGGAGAGTCTTCAACTCCTCCAGCTGCATGTCAAGTCGAGTCATCCTGAAGAAGCTAATCAGGAAGAGGAGGAAGAAGTGCAAATGACCTGTCAACACTGCGGTGAGATATTCCCCTCCAAGCTTAAGTGTGATTTTCACATCGCCAAACAACATGCCCATCTCATCCTTTCTTGTGAGGAGTGTAGCAAGACTTTTCCCACTTTTGGTATTATAAGAAGCATAATTCGGTAAGAAAATCAAACTATTTAACATTTTCTCCTGTTTCTGAATATAGTAATCATTATTTTTTTTATTTTTCAGACTTTCCATGATGGCAGCCCCTCTAAACAAGCTCCTGCCAGAGTTACTTGTGATATTTGTCAAGTACCATGCCAAAATAATATGCACCTCGTCAATCACCGTAATCTAGCTCACGCGGAGGAGTTTGGAAAGCGAAATAAAGCGGTGTTTGTCAAGGAAGGGTATCAAGATCACGAGCCACAAGGGAAGAAGAAGCGGACATCGCCAAGGAAGGTCAACCTCGAAAAGGAGAAGCGAGGAAAAGAAGCTGACGGTGATGGCAGCCCGGCGACAAGGACCAGGAGGAACGGAAGAATGGGGAATGGTGTCAATGAGGATTAGATAGCAGATTTGAGAGTTTGGACTAAATATAGTGATAAATATTATATTGATTTATTAAAAATAGAGGAATTTATCTTATCAAGAAAATTATATATGCTGCTGGGTAGATGGATTGTTAAATAATTTATGGATTTTTAAATTCTAACGTTTTATCGTATTTGGTAATATATCACCGTCTCCTTTGTTGGATAGCGCATAAATAACTTGTATTCATAAGTATATTAATTAATTGTGTTTGATTATCTGTTTTATAAATGATGAATGGACTGCTAAATAAAATTTTATTTAAAACGGAAAAATTTTGCGAGTTTGTAATGTATTCTTATTTGATTCAATGCCGCTTTTCTATGAGGAGTTCCTCCCCCGAGGACTTTAAACCATCCTCCTCCCCACCTCCAGCATCTCAATCTCTCACTTCCTCATCATGAGTATCGATGTTAAAGGAAGGAACACTTGAAATACAAAAGAGGCAGATATTAGTCGCCAAACATTCAATCTCCATTCTCTACATTTGACAATTGTCAATTACTCACATTTGTCAATCATAATGATCTCGAGCTTTGGTACTTTCGAACAGTCAAGGTATTTATGCATAGCAGCCTAATAAAAACACAAATAACAAAAATCTCATTCAGCCCCAAAAGAGAATCTTGGGAGCTGCGGTAAACTCAAAATTTCTTTTTGGTCCATGGACTAGGGATCTGCTATCAGAAATATACATGATACCACACAGATCTGTGTGTTTTCTTGTTTTGATTTTGGAAAGTTGATAAGTTTGTTCAAAATTGAAGTAATTATCATTTAGATTAGTTGTTAATCGGTGCTTATCATCATCCATCATGCTGCGGAAAGCGGTTGTTTGGCCACCTCAAGTCAAGGAGGTTTGTGTTTTTATTTTATGATTGGGGAGATTTTAAATCATAATAATAATTTTCTTGCTGCTTATCGCACTGGAAAACTATTCGGGTTAAGGTTTATGATGATTAAATGTTTATTTTGTGGTTGTTACGTTATTTTAGGTCGTGGCGAGTCGGTGTGCTGCTGCTGAGGGGAACTGGAACTTGAATGTCTCCTCCGTCTACCTCCCCCAGTATCAAAGTGTGAGAGCCAGATCTAAGCACGAGACTCATAAGCATCTTACTTTCAGTAAAATGGGTAAGAACTTTACCCGGCGTCCACTCATAGACCAGAAGCTGCTGAAGCAAGGGGCACCCGTTTCCGCCACCCTGGATTTGGGGGACATGACGAAAGTTCGTAAGTTCGAATTTGATGTCGCTGCATTAAATACTCGAGGGTGAGTAAACCACCACAGAACATAATTAAGTAACGCAAGTTCCTCTTCATTTATTGATAACTTAAATTCTTTTATGTTTTGAAGGTTTCTCCGCTACCAAAAGGCATACGCTCCACCCACCAACGCGAAGGAGACGGTGCTCCAGCTCTGTGAGTCTGTGTTCAGCAAGGAGTCAGCGAAAGGCGAGGGTTATCTGATGAACGCCAAGATAACTGATTCTCGGCTCAAGTATGACCTCCTCAGTAAGCTCTATAACGAGTTTCAGCACGCAGTTCCCAACTCCATGCTCCACATGATGGAGACGGTGGGGGATGTGGTCCAGTTTTATTGCACTCCCATCGAGATTCACACTCCGTATGAAGAGCTCATCAGAAATAAGGCTAATCTTCCACCCAATTTGCATGTGCAAAAGGATCCGATTCGCTTCCAACCTGGTAAGTTAATTATGACTTAATATTTATGCAATTAAAGACAAAAAGATGATTTTCAGTTAAAATGGTATGAATTTTCTCATTTCAGGTACAGACACGGATATCTTCGACGGACAAACTGCTTTCAACAAAAGCTCAACTATTGTGACTGGTCTTCGGGCGAAGAAGAAGTTCCCTGGATTCCAAGCCAAGATGACTTGGCCATAATAGTCGCGATAAAAATGATGAAGTGTTGTCAGTCATAGTAAAATAGTCAGTGAATCTTAATTACAACTTTGTTGTTAAGTTTGATAATAAATTATACGTTTCTTTACTTAACCTTTTTCGCGTGAATTTGATGAGGTAGATAATGCGTGGCAGTGGGGTTTGATAAGACATTTTGGTGGGTGCATATGGCAATACAATTACCGTTGCAAATTAGTTGCGTGGTAATTGCTCATGTGACAACGTAGTTGTGAAGGGGCTTTTACCAGTACTTCGAAGAAGACGTGGTGTGGTATACCTGACCCATGGGTCTGACCCTTGGTGTGGCGATTAGTTCCATATAAAATAACTGAATAAAATTCAGTGGTTAGGTTGAAACATCTCATCAGGAAGTCAATTCCAAGAAATAGGGCCAAACAAGAATGTAGTTTTAAAGTTACCTTTGGGGGCGTACTGAAGTGTGGTATATGAGTTTTCAAAGGTAGTATCGCTACTTTGAGCTGCAAAATGCCTAAGCTTTTGACAATAAGGTATTAGCTGTTAACTGATATGTTAAAGCACTTTTGGTTGTCTTTTTGCAATAAAATTTAGCCTAGTTATTGGTACAAAGTTCATGGGCTTTCAGCCTTTTACATAGCTATATAGTTTAAAAAATTGTCTCTTCATTCATCTTCTTTCGCGTGAAGATTAAAAGACACATTCATTTGACAGACTCTTTTTAAACAAAAAATTCAAAGTAAAACTGGTGAAATTGTATTCAAACTGTCTATGGACAATTATAAAATGAACGTTATTTGCAGAATTGATAGAATTTGCTAATAAATATTTCGACAAAAACTGAGTAATGCAATTCAAGCTATAGTTGTGAAGAATTCATACTTCAAATTTTATCAAAATCAGTCAAATCAAGTTTGCAATTCTCATTCGCTTTCATTTAGTTTTGAAGGTTTCTTCTTGTCTTCACGAAATTTTGAGCTCTTCCCGTGAATGAAGTCTTTAAATGTCTTTACATGAAAAAAGATTTGAACTTTGAGCCAAACATAACTTGGAATGGGTCCATGAAGCGATTTTCTCATTCTTGCAACTGTCAGTCAGTCAGTCATTGTCTAAATTGAAAATTGACCTTAAAATTCCATCATTAAACTTTCAAAAATTAGCACTGAATATTCAGGGATACCACACCGACAAAATTTTCTTAAAGCACTGAATATTCAGGGATACCATTTTGATGTATTTTATCAGAGCACTGAATATTCAGTGTCACCCTCACAACTATCCGATAAGAAGCACTGAATATCCAGGGATACCTTTCCAATCAAAATTTCTTCATCCCTTAATATTCAGTGTTACCTCCCCATCATTATAATACTCCAGCACTGAATATTCAGTGTTACCATACCATGTTAAATTCCAGCAACACTTAATATTCAGTGCTTCCATCTGATAAGGTTAAATGATTTCGTACAAAACATTATTTTATGAGTAATTTCTTATATTTTTGTGAAGCTCGAGAAGCTTGACCTCCAATCTACAAGTTGAGTTGAGTTATTTACCTTCAGTTCTGATAGAATACGGAATTACCTAGTTCCTTTTGACTTCTGTATGAAAATAA
>LJIJ01005021.1:0-12931 GCA_001718145.1 Orchesella cincta
CGTGTATCACATCTGCCAGACAATTGAGGAAGCGAATTCGCTCCTAATTTGTTTAAGCAGCGTTGTATTTGGCCTGTAATTAGAACGGCCCACCCACATGCGAAACACCACTCAAAGTGATCCGGCAATCAGGTAGATTAGCAAGTTGGGAATAAATTGGGTTGTCTGTATACAAATCAACAATTTTCCTTCGCACCTGTGTGTAATAAGGTATTTCACTGAAAGTTCCGCATTGGGGGGCTCGAACAAACAAATTTGTGTAAACTCCCTTGCATCTTGAGTTAGTAGCGCTTCAACAAACTGTATTTTTTCTCTGGAACAAATCCACATCTTTTTGCTCAGCACCCGTAGGTTTTCTTGGAGTGTGGAATGAAACTGTCTCAGAAAGCCCACCACTCCGTTGATTATCTATTATCTGAAATATATCTCCCTTGAGGTGAATAGTTAGTGACCCGGTGACAATCAGCCCGATGGAGTTCCTGAATTTGGTCATGTTCAATAAAAACTTGGATGCGTGAGTGGCCAGCAAATCAAAACCCAACCTGTCATTGCCCATGATAAACGAAGCGTGTTTCACGGTGAACAGAAATTTGGCTTGATCCACATGTTCTGTGATAGAGTTGAAAGTACATGGCTGCAATGTCTGTCTCTGCTCCACGATTGTCGTTGAAGCCTGGACAGTCAAAAAATGACACGTGGTTTTCCGGACTTTGGATGTATTCTGGAACAAGAGTTTTTGACTTGGTGGATGGACACCAATGCGGTCTTGGTCGTCGATAATTACCATTTTCCAGTGTGAGTTAGGACTGCATGTAGTTGACTCAAGTTTCCGTTCAATATTTGTGTGACTGTGGTCTTCCCAGAACCTGTGGTTCCTAGTATGAAAATGACTTCCTTGTCGTATTTGTCAAAATGAAGGAGGTCCATTCCTCGACTTAGAATTTGTTGCTGTTTATCTTCCTTTACAAGGAGTTGTGGAAACAGACATCATTGGTGGAGGGGGCAGCGTGCGACATTCCATTTCTATGCAAAATAAAATAACATTTTAGATTTTTAAACGAGTTTAAAGTTTAATTTCTGCATTCGGAGCACAAATGTAGTTGATTTTGAAGTGAGAAAGTATTTAGATTGCTTACCATTTGAACTTTCTGGTTGGGTTACCACCGAGTTTACGAAGCTGGAAAGTAGAAACACCACTATGAGAATGGGTGGACGCCTTCTGAATGAAAACGCAAAATTATTCATTGTTGCTTCTTCAGCTTTTTTTAAATGTTATGAAAGTTTTCAAGATTATATAATCAGTCTTAGAGATTGAGAATTGGAATGAAAAATCTTGAAGTTTGACATCATTTCATATCATTTTGTACGTGCGTCATGTTAACAACTATTCAGAAAAATAATTTCTTCCTCTCACACATTCATGGAAATAAAATAAGAGATGTAATTTGTACGTAGAAATTGGTGTGCTGTCAAAGATAATACCAGACATTTTCGCCGATTGCTTGGTAACTGAATGAAAAACAAAACTTGAAAATTGATAGATTAATAAATGCTATCATACAACTCATACTAAAATTGGTCACCCATTTACCAAGTAAACTCTCATGACTCTCATGTTAAAAAAGTATCAACTACAGTGCATGGATTTAATGATGTCACATCAACATCACCTCATGTTCCACTCTTCATCAAGCTCAAATGCGGCACGCGGCAATGAAAGAAAACTTGGAAATCTTCTATTTGCAAGCTTGTTTGACGATAATGCCATACGTGGAATAGACTGTATAAAAGTATGGCAATATACTATCTGACATACACTTCTTTTCAGATAAGTTCAGAGCCAATCGCATACAAGAAACACTATGTGAATATGAACAAATTGCAGGTATGATTACAAACACCCCAAACTGGATTTATTGGGTGATGTTGATTGTGATGATCAGCATCTATGGATGTCGTAATCAATGAGGAAATTGACATTTATTGTGCCCCTTTTAAGAAAACAATGATTCTCTCTCAGAATAAAAAAAATGTCAAAAGAGCTAGGAGACATGACCACTAGCAACATTTTGTGGCTACTAAGTTAGAAGCTAGTCTATTGTTGAAAACATGATAGGACTAAAAGTATCGAATTTTTAAAAGGTGATCCAATGGAGGAGATGTCTCAAGTATGTTCCCATTTCTTCGCGTAGTAGCAATAACTCTAATTTAAATGAGTTCGGCAGTCACAAATGCTGCACAAGAAAGTTGTTCGAACCGTAAAATAAAGCATGGGACGAAATCCTTCTTTCAGATATGATAAACGGATCTATTGTCACATTTAGACGTTTCCATTAATTTAATTTCCATTGAAAAAATACTCTGCGTAGTTAGGTATGTTATAAATTGTCAAGTTATGGTATTTATTTGTAAAGCATTCAATGCATGCAATTTGTATGCAATTTCAATGCTTAACTTGTTTAACATTAGCAATCCAAAAAGACCCTTCAAAAAGTGGTGCTCACGCTCAGCTTATGCTTCAAGGATAACAAGGTCAGCAGCAGCGACTATCATGGTTCTGACAAGCATTCCAAAATTGAGTCTCCTTTTTTGTTCGGAAGTAGCGGGATTCGATATGATATAAGAACAAATCTACTCATCATACCTCACTCTGGCAAAGCTAGTGAATCCAGTTTGGAAATTGGTGATAATGGAGGAGGAGAAAATGATGATGATGAAGATGACAAGAAAACGTTTATGGTTCTTGTGGAGACTAAAAACTGAACTGGTGCGCAAAATTAAAGGTGGGATAAAAGGTGATGAAATCGTGGTTTTTCGGCATGTTTCTAATAAAATGTCAAACGTTTAACTAACTATATTTGTGCTATATATTTTTAATTCAATTTTGACGTTGTTCATTGCTTCCGTTTTTAACAAACAGAACATTGCACATATGAAAGAGTGCAATGAAAATCAATTTCCTCTACAATTCTTTCAACGTGCCACTAAACGCAGTAAATAAGTTCATCCTTTCTTTTAATTTTCGTTAAAAGGAAAGCTATCCTAAAGTAGTATCAGCAATCACTGTTTTTATTAAGACGATTCTAGCGTCTAATGTAAAAGTATTTCCGCAGATCGATGGATGTTCGTGACGTATGAGCGCACGTCTTTTTAAACAATTGATACATTTTCAAAAGACTTACGTCCAGTTCTAGTTCAATAAAAAACAGCCCGACTGAAATTCCTAGCATCACAACCCAAAATATTACCAATGCTCTAACTTTAGTAATCTCAACCGTCTCAGGTATTCCCTTCGCTTTATCGTAGTGTAACTTCATCACAAGCAGTTTATGCCACTCCTCCCACTCTTTCCATTTGTAAAATAACCCAGATGAAACGATTTTCTCAATGGACTCCTTGAGCCAGTATTGATTTTTTTTTACCCAACTATACAACCTCTCATCAAATATTTGAGGAACCGCCAAACAATAAAATTTTTCATTTGTTTGACTCATCGAATCCTGAAAGTAAGCTAACCTCATTTGTGAGAATGATGTACGAAAAATAATACCAAGTCGTGGACCTGATCCATTCACCATTTTAATGTATTCTGAAGGTTTGACAATGAATTCCGAAACGTGAAAAGCTTCTTCTGTAGATAAACCAAACGAACCAAATTCGTCCCCAAATGATTCGCTTGGAGAACCAAAAAACGAAGGTTGATTAAAAATAATCTTGTATCCATGCATCACAAATTCCTTGATTGTGTTAATTTGGCCCTTAGGTGCTGGGGTGACCGTGACAATGCTGGTTAGTCCATTTGAGTAGAGTTGCGTCATGAGAAATGCTATGGAATAAATTACAATGAATTGCCGAGGTTCAATTGATGCCCCGAACACACCGGCAACGAGTCCAAGTATTTCCTCAGCTACTTTTCTAGCTTGACGGTGATCTCTGTAGCAGATAAAGAATACAAAACCGAGTACGATTACTGTTAACATCCATATTCCTGAGCTGAAGGGTTCGTACCACATTGAAAAATTTACCAGCTTTCTTTATTCCTTCTTTTTGGGACAATAAAAGACTGTTCCGAGTCGAAACAGTTAAAATGCAGTCGAGCAGTGGTATACAAATCTACATTCAATATGAAACTTTTTCCTCCAACATTCAGGACCTCTATAAATTCGATGGCTTTAAATTTGTCACTGTTTTCTACTGTGTTTTGAGTAAGGAATGAAATGTTATGGATGACGGACAAAAGTTGAAGTGTGGAGATACCGATAGATAGCATTGTAATTTATCCGATTTGTTGGGCTAATGCAAACTTATTGTGTAGCTTTTGACAAATTCAGTCCAATCTGGTGGCAAAAATGTCAGTGCCGAGAGTTCTTTTGTTCGCATTCCGAAATAGCTCTCGATGAAGTGTATACAAATCTGTATTGCTCCACCACTTAGCAAAGTCGGTTAACTCAATTGGAGACGAAGAACAGTATCCACGACAAATTATTGTAACTGAAGTTTTTCTTGGTTCACACTCGAAAGTTTGTGGTAACGTGAGGATAACCTTGAGAGCTGGAAATGTTGGTAGTACTACATGCCAATTCGCAATAAAAGCATTCAGGCGCAACATTTCTTTCTGAAAAGATTGATCCGGTGAAAGTCGAACCTGTCCCCAAACTAAAATTAACAGGGTTCTTAAGGGAACGACAATTTTGCCTAATGCTGAAACCAAATAAATCCAGTCCCAAATTGGACGGATGACCACGTTTATCATGTTCGAAAATCTGTATTTTCCCCTTCTCAGTCCTGTTTGATTTTGAGTGTTAATGAGAGACTTGGCAACAGCGATGCATCTGGACGAATATTTCCATTAACCAATTCAGTTGTATTAATAAAATAGAGAAACATGGTTCTCCCAGTTTGTATTTAAATGTGGGAAAAGGCGTGATAGACACTGAAAAGAGACAACGTGTGATGTAGCCACAAGTAAAACCGCTAGTAGACACACAGATTTCATGTTTTAAATGTTAACGAAACTTCGGTTTTGGGAAACTATATTCATAAAATAATCCAGCGGTCCTTAGAATATTGCAAAAGAAAAATATTTAGGAAAGATTGTAAAAATTCGTCCACTCTTGTGTTTAAAATATCAGGCAGGAAGAGACACAATTGTGTATAAACTGTTTGCAGTGAAACTTGTGAGTATTTAAACGACAGGATTTTTTATTTGAAAGTAGCTCACGGCTTGCTATATGTTCTAGTATACCAAATTGCTTTTCAAGTTCGGATTAATGTCAAACCAACACCAATCCACACGCATCCGGTTAAAAACACGCAACCATAAATATACGTGGTTGGGAAACCATGCCATAAAATGGCATGGAAACTAATATTTCAACACAAAGTAGGGATCAGAGCCTACGCTAGTGGAATGCAAAGAAGAAATGTTTAGAATGCAGGTAAACCAATAGATTTGCACGGCCAATCTGATTTGTTTGAGTTTGTGTCAAAGACGATGATAAAATGTGGCACTTGAACTTTACTGATTGGTACTAGTCGGAGGAATCGACTCAAAGTTGCAATCTATAGCGTTTTCAGATAAGAAACCAGAACGTTCAGGAAAAGTTAGAGATATGAACTCTTTGGTAACCACACTTATCGTGTATTTTTAACTCGTGTTTCATTTCTCACAATTAGTCTGTTCCAAAGGATCGCATTTACATTTTCCTCATGGCACAAGAACCAAACAGAAACTTATTTTGCAACTCCTTATTTGTCTTGGCAATTTTCAGAAAGAAGCAAATTTATTTAAAACAGATTTTGCATTACCAACAAAAAACTTTCCGAGAGAGAAAACGATGTAGTCCAACTCAGTTCGTTTGTCTTATTGTTAGAAGAGTGAGTAGCTTTTGGTTGTCGTGCAGCTAGAAAAAATAACACGTAAGCGACGAAATTCTCTTAAGCATATAGTCCCAGGCATGTGTCGTAAAACTAATTTATTTAAAATTAACGGGAAATGTTTTTAATTGTAGAAATGATTGATTTTGGATGGAAAAGATTGGATGATGTTGAATCATATTCCTTGTAATACTAGAGAAGTGCTTTACAAGCCGATTATTTAAAAGATAGTATGTCATTTCTATTTTGAATTTTTGAGTACACAAAACAATCTTTCTAATGGGCTAGGGAACTAATCAAAATCAGCATCCGTCCAGAGACGACAATTGCCTAATATTTTAAGTATGTGCCTATTTTGCTAATAAAAAATACGTAAGCCAGTTAAAGTCTTTTTGCCTACAGTGAGTTAAAGGATAGTGTATGTACATTTCGAATGTATGTCCCTTAACAACATACATCCAAATGTATATGCATCCTACTTACGTAGGTTATGCTAACATCAAAAGGCCCTTTGGATACCCCGAGCACTTTCGACCCTTACGCTTCATTTTACAAAAAAAAACTTCTAAAGGACGATTTGCAAGTCGGAGGTCTTATGTTTTGTTTTAAAAAATTTATGTGAGTCAATGGCAGTGTAATAATTATTATCCTAACTGGCAAACAAGGAGGAGCCAGAATGGCTGAATAGAGCATGTGAAAAGCCTCCATTTTAATAAAATTCGCAAGAAGATTAGCTCAAAACTGACAAAACGTAACAAAATAGTTTCAATATAAGGGTAAAAATTATTATCAACCGTTAGACTGCATTGTGTCCGTCTGCTCCAGGCCACCCGCTTAAGATGGAAATTAGGTTACCCGGATTCGTGAATTTGCAAAACTATGTAAGTATTCGGTGGACATAAAAAACAATATAACTTTCACAAACAGATAGCTTTGCCGTATTTTAAATTTCCATTTCGAGAAAAAGTTTATGATGTGCGCCATAAATCATAATTCAATGTAGCAATTTTCACCAAATAAATTACAAAAAATGTAATTAGCAGTTCACCAAAAATCGAAGCCTCCACAAAAGTCTCTCCGTCTCAGCAGATGGTCCATCCTGCTCAAAATTCCCTACGTTTCTGGTATAGTTTTGGAGTAATGTGTTGATACATAATATAAAATAAGTATAATATGCATACGATGTTAAATTTTTATAACTAATGTTTACCTTTTGCATGGACTTTACGAAATCGAAACTAATGTGACGTCAACTTTCTCTCACAAGAGTGCTCACATTTAGATTTTCAATTTGAAGCTTCTGGCAGGTGTTTTCCAATGGTAAAATTAGGTTTTATTGCAACTTTTCATAAAATAAGTTTGAATTTATTATTTCTTTGTTGAGTTTTAAATTGCAGGCATATACTGATGTGTTTTCATTCAGCATTCACAATGGACACCCTATAAATTAAATACCATTAGAAGAAGTAATAGGAGTACATTTAAATGTGTAAAATATTTCATTGTGGAAATGTTTATTAGGGGCAAGACGAAAGCGAGATCATTCATGTATCAAAACTGCATTTTAATTAATAAACTGTGGTATAAAGAGCATAAATACAACAGATCTGAATTTCCAACCATCCAATTTCCGATTTGTGGAGAAGAGACGGGGCTGAGGATGGGAGTTCCGGAAACCTCAGGAGTTTCAGTCAGCTGCCCCAACTCAATGAGAAAGGGGAGGCCCAGCTTGGCGAATTCATTGACCATCTCAAAGTTGACGGTTGAAATGAGATCGTGTGTTGAGTGCGATAAGGCTGGAAATAAAAATGCGGATTATTATTAGCTAATAGCTTTGATTGATAAGAAAAGCAGCATCTCAATCATGTTTGCTCACATTGTCGTCGAATTCCGTGACATAAGCGGAAGGGTATCCTCTGCCATACCAAGGATAATGATCAGAATTGTAACGTCTCGGTTCTCAGTCTTCCTTATTTTGTACTCGACTTGGAGATACTCCCCACCAGCATTTTGACAAAGGCCGTCAGCTTTCGATCCGTGGTTCTCAGGTGGTGGTGTTCGTCCCAATAACTGAGCACGTAGCCAGCAATCGCCCTCCCACCAGTTCCAGTTGTCTGGTTTTGATAGCCAAGTGAATCCAAATTGAGCATGCCTGCAACCTTCTTGTCTTCGTCGCAGTAGCGCTTCACGACGTCTCCTGAACCCTCTTCCTCAGTCTCCTTGGCGGTGTACCAGTGAAGCTCGACCGAGTGCTTGAACTTGATCCAAATTTGGCAATGAGTCGGAGAACCTCCAGCAAAACGGCGACTCCAGTCCCATTATCATCTGCTCCTGGCGCCGCTTCAGCCGAGCCCTCGCCATGTCCAGATTAATGCCCAACAATGGAGTCGTAATGGGCGCCGAGAATGATGAGCTCTGACTGGAGAGATGGGTCCTGTCCTTCCAGCGTCACCAAAATATTTTGTTGGTGGTAGGGAAAACTTCATCTCTGGTTTTGAGAGCAAGGGTCACCCAACAAGCGAATCGAGCCGGAGCCTCCTTTGTAGTCAGCGAGAGTGGACTTGATCTCGTTCTCCAGCCAACCTTCTGCCCGGATGAGCCGAGTACTCTTTGCGCTGTGCGTTGCGACTGTGAATCCACTCAGTTTGCTCACTGTTGCCTCCATCCTCTCTTGTCCAGGTGGGCAATCAGTCGGTGAACCAAGTCTTTGTAACGGGGCTCATCCAGGTAGGAGTATGGGCAGCTTTTGCACATGGTGCATGTAGGCCATGTGGTGGTGTGGGAGCAGTTTGTCCTGAGCAAGTGAGGGCCATGCCGAGGCTAATCATTAGAATTGCTTGAATCATTGTAATTTAGTTTCTCGGAATGAAGAAATAATTATCTGGATGGGACACGGACGGAGCTGATCAAAAAGCTACGTTCCATTACAAAGTGAATTAATTGTATTCAATATTTTAGATAGGAGTTTGTTTTCATTCATTTATTTCGAGCACAATTTCAAGACACATTGAAAAGTTACGATGACTACCGAAAAAAGATGGATTATTGTTGGATAAATATTTGCAGTAAGGATTTCCTCGATTTAGCAGTATAGCATTGAAAATAATGTTTATCTAGTCTATGGCACCCAGATTTTAATTTAAGACTGATTTTATAAGCAGCTAATGAAAATGCTAATAATACAACTCAATGTTACGGTTGGCAGATTTATCTATGAGAATGAGAGTTTGTCGTTTTAAATATTTTTATGGATAGAAATGGTCACAAGTGTTTCAACTGCTGCAACTCTTGCCTTTGCAAGCTGAACGGCAACAGACGCACGATAAATATTTTATCAAGTTTGTCTGGCAAGGCAATCAAATGTTGTTTTTCACAACAAACCATTTGACTCAAGCTCTTTCCAGTCCCAACGCTATTTTTTAACCAGCCAATTATTTTGTAATAAGTTGCGACATGGCGTTCTCTGCTCACATTTCTGTGACACACACACAACAACACTTTTATGGAGCCTAAACTATAAATCATGCCCTGCTTTTGCAGTAAACTGTTGTAAACTAATTTGTTGTACTAGTTTGTCAAATGTGTTTGTAAGAAATTAAAGTTACAAGGTTGATGATAATGTACAACACTGCTCTGGTTATTACGTTTCGTGTCATGTTCAACTTTTTTCAAAGCGTGTATCAACACTAAGGTCCAAATAAAACAAGCTTTTATTGCTATCCAATAAAATTTTGCAGAAAGACTCGTAAAACACAAACACGCATACACTGGAGATGGGGAAAGTTTTGATAAAAACTCTCGCCGAACAGAACATTCATTCTGACCGACGTGGGTTCCACGTGGAAGACAAATACGGGAATCTTGCGGGAAATGGCAGACCGTCCCCCTTTTTTATACTTATTGACCAATGTTAGAAATGCGTGGGAAAGACGTGGAACCGACAACATAAAGATGTTGGAACACTGACATTAGATGAATTTCAACGTCATAAGGCAGTGTATTACTCAGCTAATACAAACAAATCAGGATTTGTTTTATGCATGATCCCACACGATTGTCAAATGTACAGGCCAAATTATTAGTAACAAATTCATAAGGATTTAGAAACATCCGATTTTATTAACTTTTTAACTATATGTGTACAATTTAACTTACAAAGTTAAACATAGAATTTTTTTAGGGAGTCACAAGGTAATAAGACACATTTTGACAAAACAGAGTTTAAACTCACAGTAAATAGCTTACTTAGCTTGAATCCCAACACATACACTCCAAACTTTGTGCTAGAACATGGATAACCCTTCACAGATTTTTTTATAACAAATTCAGAACAATTAAGGACTATATTACCATTTAAATGAAATATTTCACGCAGTAAAAATATTTTCCCATCTAAAGTAACAAATACAGAATCTCTAGTGGCTTTTGACAGTGCAAAATTTTCACTTCCACAAGCTTTTAAAGTTGCACCCCGAATGACGACCTGTTTATTACTATAAATACTCTTCTTATTGCATTCTAACGGCACGAAACCGAAACAAATATTTACGACTATTCCAAAAAAAACAAGCTACCAAGTCAATAACATTAATTACCGATCTGCCGGTTAAATAAAACGGTGTAGTTCACGCTTGAATCCTGAGCAGTACTTGAAGGAAACGACCGTTGAGTGTTTTGAGATTCATTTTGAACAGCTGTGTTTTCCGTAACCGAAGCCAGATTATCTGCTCAAAAAATGGTTAATTTCTTTATAAATAATGACACACGTCGTATCACAGTATGCATAATACAATAAATTAAATTAATCTCACCTAATAACACTGTATCTCCAACATGATCTCCAACTTCATCCTCCGACGGAGCCACTAACGATATCATTGAAGGGGTGAGGCTAACTTCCGAGTCATCCGATTTTGGTTCGTCACTGCTAATATCTCGAACCAGAACCAGGGACGGCTTCTTTGGCTGCTTTCGCTTCTTGTTCCGTTTCTTTTGTTCGGTGTCCGTAGTTTCTAGACTGGAGAACATTTCCCCGCGTTCTCTCCAGTTGCAGAACTTTACTGTAATCTCTGAAATCAATTGCTATCAATTAAAGGTACAATATAGGAAAAGTTCAGAAAATATTATTGTTACGTAAATCGAAGATATCACTTCTAATCGGCTTTCTTATATATGACCGAACTGGGATAAGAGTTCAATTTTTCTCCTGCGATCCCTTGTGTTATGATTCTACGTGGGGTAAGGCATTGAGGGGAAACCTGGTACTATCAATGAATCATGCAGCTTGATTGAGTAGTGTAGGGTTGAGGAGTTGGCAGTGATTTCAATCATCTGACTTGAGCATGCAAGCACACCTGTATTTTCATGTCTATTATTCGTATGCATTAAATACTTAATATTAACTATGATGGTTAACGTGAACCTTATTTCAACCATCATAACATGGTGACAGAGTAGAAGTAGAACTACGTGCAGTGAAGTTAGTAATTGTGCCGTCGATAACAGCCTGCAATGGCTCATAGCTTCATTCCTGTTCCGAAGGCGCTGTCCCTTCATGATGGAAATCTTGCCGAACAGTGGAGGAAATTCAAGAGTGCATTTACTAACTACGAGCTAGCCACCGGAAGCAACCAGAAAGATGTCAACGTCAGAGTCGCTGTACTACTGTCAGTTATCGGTGAAGACGCCGTAGAGCTGTATGACACTTTCACATGGGAGATCCTGATGATAAAGGAAACTTTGATCTTGTAATCAAGAATTTCGAATCGTATTGCATTCCAAGAAAAAACATTCTGTTTGAGACATATAGATTTACATGCCGGAAGCAGGAAGAAAGCGAACCAGTGGATAGATATCTCACAGATCTAAGAAAGATAGCGGATCACTGTGAATTCACTGATAAGCCCAGAAGACTTCGAGACCAACTTGTGTTTGGAATTAAGGATGACCGCGTTCGAGAGCGCCTCCTCAGGGAACCGGATCCTCCACTAGAGATAGTCATTGAGAAAATCAGAGCAAACGAGCTAGCAGCAGCTCAAGCGAAAGAAATTTCCGAGTCAACAACTGAGTCAATACAGAGTTCAGAAGATAACCAAAAAAGCTCAGGGTATGCGACTGACACCCACATCCAGCTACACCGGAAATCAGAATGTGTTATGCAAATATTGTGGACGTGAACATGAGCGAAAAAAAGAATTGTGCCCAGCGTTTGGAAAGACATGCAACTCATGCAAGAAACCGAACCACTTCTCCACTTGTTGCCGGTCAACAAGAAGCAATGAAGCTAACGAGCTCCAGGATCCGCCCGAGGAAGCAAAGATGGTGACCTTAACGTGTACACGCTAGCATCAAGCGCCACACCAAGCAGACCAAGACATTTTTTGTGCCCCAGTCAGGAAAGCATGTCACTTTCCACATTGACACTGGAGCATCGTGTAATGTTCTACCTTTTCAAGAGTACGCCCGGATCACCAATGACCACAACGGGAAGAAGTTAATTGCCACAAAGGTGCAATTGAAGACGTACGGAGGAAAGACCTACACATCAGAAGGAGCTTATAATTTGTCAGTGACAACACAGCGTAAAAATCATGTGATCAAAGTTCATGTGGTGAAGCTCATAGGTCAACCGCTACTCAGCTTGAAGACATCTGAAGAATTGGGGTTCTAAAAATACTTGACAGCGATCAAGCAAGCGTATCTGAAGTATCGGACACTCCAGTCACTGGAATGAGTAAGCAAGAGCTCATATCGAAATACAAACATGTGTTTGAGGGTCTGGGTAAACTGAGAGGTCAGTACAAAATCCAAATGATCCAGCAGCTCAACCAGTTGTACATGCTCCACGCAAGTTTCCAGTGTCTCTGCGAGATGATCTCAAGAAGCATCTAGACGAATTGGAACACATGGAAGTCATAGCAAAGGTCACAACCCCAACGGACTGGGTGTCTAGCCTCATGGTGGTCAGGAAGCCGAAATTGCGAATTTTTGTTGACCCCGCGACCTGAACAAAGCAATTAAACGAGAACATTATCAATTGCCGTGCGTGGAGGAG
>LJIJ01005022.1:0-12923 GCA_001718145.1 Orchesella cincta
TTTCCCTTGGGGACGCCACGTAGATAAAAAACTCAATGATTGGCAGATTCGTAATCTACGCATAAAAATCTATAATCCTGCAAATTTTCAGCAAAATCGGGACAAAGTTTGCGGCAGGAAAGGAAAATTTTAATCGGGGTTAACTTTACGGAAGTTTCAACCTTTTGGTTGATGTTGAGTTTGATTTCAACATATTTTGCTAACACCTCTTTGTTTCGAGGCACATTTCTTATGAGATGGCATGATGGCGCCTGCTGGGTAAATATATTCATCAACTTTTTTAATTGCCCCTTCGCAAAAGATACAAAAGTTAACTAACAGACCAGCCTTCCAAAAATGTGGTTATTCTAAAGCTGCAATATTGAACAGAATTTTCTGCGGGATCAAATATTTTATATTGGTCAAGTCCTTCTGAAGACTGTAACGCAATTGACTCAATCTCATCATAGTTTTGCTTTTTAAATATGAAGAGAGACTTTCCAGAACTGACTAAAAACTAAAGGGTTTCTTACAGTTGCACTATGATGCATGAGACTACTTATTCCTCGAAATACAATTTTTCAATGGAGGTGACAAAAATAATTTAAAATCGACCAGATATCATTTTATGATCGCAATTCATTTTTATTAGGGGAGAGAAAATCCCGAAAAAGCCGATAGCGACTAATTTCAGGAACTCCGAAATGTACGCAGTTTTTTTAAGCTATATCTCTCAAAGTTTACGCTGCATCGCATTTTAGCCACTTCTTCCACAGTTATCTTTTCTGCACGCAAAAGGAAAATCTTAGTCCCCACAGTTTCTGAGACCATTATTAATAAAGTTCTTGACACATTTCTGCTTTTAAAAAATATTAGAAATACACCTGCGCAAACTCAAACGGCAAAGGTTTTCAATATGGCCAATCTGTTTTTAGCAAAATTAAAAACGTCCATTTCAAATTTTCATCGCTGGTATTTGGCCTTAAAATACTAGTACATGATGTTTTACCAATGTTAGGCAATCAATTTCAGCTCATATCATGCGAATGCCTTAAAGCTGAAATTGAGGAACCTAAAAAATTGACAGAGTCGGATTTAAAACTTAAATGTTGTGCATGTAGAGTTTGCGGCAGGTGTATTTCGGCACAATTATTGGATGAAAGCTCAGAACAGAACTGCTCCATTTGATCGAGATGTTTTCAACAGAACAGGGGGGACCCAGATATTACAGAACTTATGACAAAAGAACTGCGGTAAAACTACTAATGGGGTCCCGGGCATGCTTTGTATAAAATAGTTAACAATTGGTAGCATTTTGGACATACCGAAAGTAACCGTTATGATTTTCTTCAGAATTTTTTATCTTAGAACAACTGAATTTTGATGCATATATGGGCAGGTGAAATTTTTTCTCCAAAATGAATTTCGAGAATAAGTAGGCGTCATGCATCATAGTGAAGTGGCACAAGGAACTTGATTGTTGTTGCTGCTAAGTCTCAATGGAACAATCCGGTCGCGATGATCGTTTCTCTGTTGTTTTTCCGCAGGCTTGTGCCCTCGTTATAATCAGGACACTTTACGTTTAACATGCGTTCAGGCATTTTGGACGTTTAACTGGGCGATTTAGCATACTGAGCCTATGATGGGAATTAGCGTACGTCCGTTAACATGAGATCAGCATGGCAATTTTTATGCATGGGATTTTTGTTAATTGGGAATTTAAGATGGAATGTCATTTGTGACAGTTTTAAGCAAATATTTTCTGTTTTAGGCACACATTATATTTACATATTTCCTGCATTAATAACCAAAATATTTGGCACAGCTCTACCCAAGTATGATGTGATTTTTGGATCGGAGAATTGGGGTTCATGTAATGGGCTACACAGGGTTTCAAGCTTTAAACACTGATAATGCAGCATAAACCCAAATGTAAAGTTGGTTTAAACGAAGAGTCTGGAACGGGAAAAACTAATGTTGCGTAAGAGTTATGACGCACGTTGTCGACCAAAGGCAAGTGAATGATCTCCGATCGACGACGCTAGTGGGTCAGAACTCGCAACCTGTTTGAAAAAAGTAATCTCGCTGGGTGAAAAACTTGTGTCAGGTTTAATCTGAAAATATGTGCAGGGTTATGCCTAAAGGTTAGGCTTCATCGACGACAGGGTGCCACCATTTGCAACAAAGCGTAATAAGCTTATTTCAATGATAGGGTGTTGTACGTCCATTGATTTCAACATGAACGTCCATAGCAACGATAGTAGCTTCTAACAAAAGCCTACAGATATACGTTTATATAATGGAAGGCTCATCAAACAAACAAAAGGCACAAGAAGTTGTTTAGGCTCAATTGATGTTTTCAGCGCAGTAAATGCAAAGCCTGTTTATATTTCAAGTGTCGTTTTACCACGCAGCTTTTTCTTATTCGTATTATACCAAATAAATTTTTATAACAATGTGTTCGCATTATACTCCATACACAGCTCAAACACTCAAACATGATAAAACTATCGTCTATAGTTTCGTGTTACATTGAGAACATAGAGCACGCTAGAAAACCAAAATTGAAGTAGACTAGCATATGCCCAGTTACAGCGATTCATGATACTTACAAAATCGGATTGCCAATGAGGCACCGGTAATTAAGGAAGTTCTCATTTGTGTAAAATCGCATTTATTTGCAACCTGTTTAATAATAAACGCATTTAAGTAGTAGCGATGGTTTAAATAGAGCATGCTTAATGGATACCGATAATAATATTCCACCTTTAGTAAAGTGATCTACTCACCTAATTATTCCAAAGATAAACTGGAACACGCCGCCCGTGCAAGTACGATAATCAGCCCTTCCCGATTTTTTAAATGGTGATGGAAACATAAAATGGCGGAACCCTCTCAGGACAGAACACAATGCCAAGGTAGGAAAAGCTAGTGTAACCACCGGCTGGCACATCAGATTAGCTATAATTTATATCAATAATATCGGAGTATTGCCAAGTTAGAAAGAGTAACTGAGTAAGAGTTATACGATTTGAAACTGCTAGGAATGGTCTTCAGATTAAAATTGGCTTTCATTTACTGCTTCACATGCCGATAAGTAAGTTTTTTGGCCCGACCCATGTTTGTCGAGTATTGAAGTTTAAGAGAACACTGCGGACTATATTAATAAAAATGACATACCCACGAATTAAAATACTCTTATAAAAGATATACGTAATCCGAAACTGGGCCATTTGTTATCTTATTTGTTAGGGCTGGGCCGTTTTACGGTTTTCCGTTTTTTTGAAGTACCGTTTTTCCTGTTTTTTCCGCTTTTCGTTTCGTTTCCGGTTCGGTTTCAAACCGTAACCGAAAACCGGAACAACCGTTTGGTTACGTTCCGTTTTCTAGAAAAGATGGATAATTTTGAGCAGAATTTAATGCGTTTAAGCCGAGCCAGTGTTGCATTGTTGCATTACCTGCTTGTCATAAAACTACTAATGAATCGTTAAAAGTATAAGCAGAACAGCAAATTAAAAGAGTATTTTATGAATTTTATGGGTTTTTAGAACTTGATGGTATTTCAGATGCACCTATTTCCATTATTTCGGGATGAAAATTATAAAAGACACGAAATTTCGTAACAACGTAGCAAATTATAACATATATTGAAGACTTACTGTAAATGTCATCAGCAGTATTTAAAGTTTTTATTATATTTCACTGATGTTCAATAGTTTGTCAGGTTTGGTTCATTTTGTCAGTGATCTGCATAGTAGACATTTATGTAATATGTGTTTTAATTTTTTAGCACTAAGCTAAACTGCAATGGGTAAATTAATTCAAATACTGCGAGAAATTATATAATACTGTAGTATATTCATTATGATTCATAAATGTATTACTTTACATTGTTTCTGGTAGACTGTATATGTATGTATGTACAGCACGGCATCATTAGGAAAATGAATGGAAAACGGATAACCGGTTACGTTTCGTTTTTCGCTACTAACCGTAACCGACTCCGTTTTTCGGTTCGGTTATTTGCAGAAAACGGAAACGGATACGTTTCAAAAACGAAAACGGAAAACGGCAGCCCTAATCATTGTTAAACTTATATCTTAAAGCTGCTAATGAAGAGAAAGCTATTAACAATTGTTATTATTAACATTAACATATGCAATGATTTTACTCAAACGTATCAATCTAAAGTGGGCAAAACGTGCTTTCCGAGATTTAAAATATTTGTATCATTAAAATATTACTCACAAACATTAGCAGGGTAGCAATTCTATCACCCGTTCCAAAAAACCCTGCTGGCTCACCGATCTTGGTAAATTGGAAAGGCAAACAATTTAATCCATCCAATACATTTGAAACGTCAAGCAAATATACGCAAAACTTTAGTTTAGTATATACATTGACTCCTTTTCCCAGAATGAACAATAGGAGTAGTAGAAATCGAATCCGGGTCCAAAAATTAATAATTTTTAATTTTATTTGGAGAATTATTGAGATTTGCTATTTTGTATTTCTCAGCTACCATCTATGAATTTTTGAAATCGCTATCACTTTGATGTCCGTAAATGTATCAACCAAATTCTACAAAATCTATCAGGATAATTTTCTTGCTAATTTAATGCAAAACGAAATAGGTCCCTGGCTTGTCTAGCTTAAAAGTTATCTTGGGTTCGTCGACCCTAAATTTAACCATTTCTTTAATGTGCGCGAATTCGACATGACGTCGCTCAGATTTTTTAGGAAAGTTCTCAGACATGGAGAATTCATTCGCAATTATCATTTAAGATAACCCAATGTGGAGTAAAACTCACTTGCTCATTCTGGGAAAAGGGAGTCAATTATATAAAGAATGTCTTACAGCATCATAATGAAACTCATAGTGACCACCCAGAGAACCATATTCTACAACTTGCAAAGCTTGACTTGATTGGGGTTTGATGATTTCATATCCTGTTAGTAATTCCATCCTTTTGTTCAGTTTAAACAGGACAGAATCTTGGACGTTGTTGTAATCTTGATCATACAACCAAGTCGACATAGATGTTCTATCATTTGTGTACTCAGTGCGAAGTTGAGTATCGTGAACAACTCCAGCTCTAGAGAATTTAGGAATGGCAGCTTTTTTAATATACGCCATTGTATCGTCGCTTAGAAAATCATGAAATTGCCAAACCCGTGGATTAGACTTTTTCAATTCAACTTTCAAAGGATTTATGGCCCAGTACGGATTTGCCTTGGTGTTTAGAAAGCAAAAAAGGGCTGCTTGCTCCTTCTCCGACTGCATGTATCAAAAGCAAATAAGCATCAATAACCATTTAATGTAACCAACAATAAATTAGAATTCAAAATGTTTCCATACAATTTCAAACTCTCCTCTGCAGGTGGCATACTCTGCATACGAACTGAATTCATCAATCAGTTCCTGTCTCTTTCCCCTCAAAGCTCGGTCGACAATATTCCTTTGCTTCAGTTTCGTCAAGGTCAGTAAAGCTTCCCATTCACTCTCCAGTCGCTCTGTTGCCAACCTTTTGTCACCTTTTGGAACATCATTGAGACTCCTAGTGGCAGCAGTCAACCATTGATAAGCCAAGACATATGCTTTCAACTCCATTAAATAGTTGGCTAACTCGAGAGAATCATCAATATTTAGGGTAATGTTTGTCTGCAAATTTCCAATTTTTCCTATGGCCAGCTAAATGAAATTTTGAATGGTTTTAGATTACTTCTCAACACGATTAGCGATATGCATGGAATAAAATTATTACATCAGATGCATTAAATCCATAAGCGAACTGAATTCGCGATATCCCCAAAAGAGCATCTTTAAATCAAGGCTTGTTGGAAATGTCACGTTTGAAGCTAAAAATGAGCTTTCAATGGCTTCAATTATGTCCCAGTTTCTTTCGTCCAGGGCGCATTGTTTCAGCAGACTCGTAGTAAGCACCGAAACTATTCTCCTTATCATTCTGTAAGTTAGTAAGGGATTTGCTGTGACGTTAGTTGCTCGAAAGTATCTGGTTGTTTCATTAAGAACTTGGGTATCATGCTCAAATTCCTTCAAGTATCTACAAAAAATACTCAAGTTGTATCAAACCATCAAAGTGAAAGTCGTTTTGGAAGGTAAATAGGGACGTGCTTTTTTAATCCCTTGTGACAACTGTCACCGGATGATGATATTTTGTCCCGAGAATTGATCAGTGCGTTGGCTTTGAGTTTTACGTAAATCATTTGCTCAACAAGAGCAAGTTTAGCGGTCTTTCGGTGGTCCAAGGCATATGGGGTCTTATGCGTTCTTCTGCATCGTCTCTGAAATCGTAGAACGAGGCTTCAGATTTAGAATCATAATCATCATGATTTTCATCATCATCTGGCTGAATTTCCATGGGATTGGGAGAGTCTTCGATGTCGTTTTCTATTAAGGAATATTTGTATCCAACATTCAGTTACATATTTAGCACTCATTTAGTATAACTGAAGCTCACATTCTTTTGATAATTTTAGTTTTACCTGTGATTAGTCCCTTGGAGTAATCTTCAATATTTATCCCTTGTTTATCATTGATCATGTTGGATTCCTCCTCGTCGTGAAATCCATGACTGTCAAAATATCCTCATCTTCGTCAAATTCACTGCGAAATGTATCCAAGTTGTTGGGCTCGTCATTGTTCGGACTTGAACTGGGACAACTGCCTCCACATTGGCCGTGCTGGATTTGTAGAAATAGAAAATACAGTAGCGACAGGTAAAACGCTTTGGAAAAATGCATTTTGGTTTCGGTACGGATTCAAAGGTGGTATTGAATTAAACTATCAAAATTTGATAGACAGCTCCAATCAAGGAAAGCCAACGAGCTCAACAAGGGGACGGCTATGGATTGTATATACACAATGCTTCAGTTCGTGGAACTTCAAATTACGTCAAAACAAAATACAATGAGAACTCATAAAACATAAGGTGAAATTATTTTCATTGTCGAATCAAATTGCTCAAGGTTGAAATCTCACTACACAATGTTCATTGTGAGAAATCGAATGTAAAAACAATGAACAAAGTATTTGCATTGGATCAATTCAAGTCTATCTAGATGATTATAGTTTATATCAACGACATGTATTGAGTCTCTCTTTGACTTATTTAAATGCTTTAAAGTTTTATGATACTGAAAACGATGATACTCGATTTCAGATTTCTCTTTCTTGTGACGAATTGCAGATTTGTAAAATTGTATAATATTGCAAAAAAAATATAGAACATTTCAAGTCTTGTTTTAGTAGAATTAGTTCAACTATATGTATTCAAATAAACTATTGGAGTTGCTAATCATGCTAAAATCATTGAATACTAACCTCTTTGCATTATGAAGGCTGCAACATAGGTTTCAGATATCAGGCTCCTTCACAAGTGACAAGCAGACCAGATCAAGCACGCGAACTACAGATAAAATTCAGTGATTTTAAGACTTCCCGTTAATTATTCTGAATTAAAATATTGACTTGAAAGTTTTTTGAATTTTAAATTTTAAGAACATAAATGCTTACTGATTCTCAGTATAATTCCATCATACCCTTGGTTTTCATGATGCATGATGGGAGAAATTTTCCATTTGATGTACATGTAGGAGATATGATTCAACTCGGCATTTATTGAATCCTTTGTGTGAGCGTGTACGTTTCACGAGAAGAGAGCAGGTCATTGTCCTATCTCCGCCGTTGTAGAATGACATATTTCTTTGCACTGTGCACAAAAACGTACTGAAAATTAAGCTGCAAACCATTAAATGCTCAAAGATCTGCAACAGAGAACTAAATAACAAATTTTGTTTTCTTTATAGCTCTTGCAAAAAATGTTTTAATGAAAGCAAACGATATTTTATCAGCTTCACAATGATGTGATGTACTCGATCAGCCGGTGTACAAACACGCAATCCACAGCTCTGGTTTGATATAACAACAGAAGTGTATAAACATGGTATACATTCATGATGAGCGTTAAATATGTTGCACTATTCTCACTCACAACTTTAACATTGCATTTCGTTTAGGTATGGTGTACATAATGAGAAGAAAAAACTTTACTATGCATTCTAAACCACAGTACATGTAGCAGACTTTCATCACAATCACAATGGAAACCGAGTTTACTGTTGTTGAATTTTTAACCAACTGAAGAATATTAGTTGTTTGGTTAATGCAATACATCTGGTTGTTGGGGATGGAATGTTACAAGGCTTTACATTTATAATGTCGATGCGAGCAACGAAAACTTAGAAATTTGGGAGTTGGCTGTAGAATTGCGATTTTAAATATTTTACATGCCTTGATGGGATCAGAAATGGGGCCAAGAAATGTCATTTTTACGTCTGACGTAATAATTTAATATCCGAGATGTTGGCCAGATTCTGAAAATATTTTTATATAATTCCTAACTTCTATCATGATTTTCGGCATTTGAAACGCTTCATTTATATATGTATCAAACGAATTAAATTCCTCTCCATATAAATCCGTGGGAGAATAAGTATACGTTGGTTGGTCATAATCGTACACGATGTTGTATCCGTTCTCCACGAATTCTTTGACCGTGTTGATCTGGCCTTTTGGTGCTGGAGTAATGATGTTAGTTAATCCTTTTGAATGGAGTTGTGACAAGACGAATGCTATTAACAAAATAAGATGAAATGGACTGGATTGACTGAGTAAAACAATTTACATACAATATACAAAGCATATATATTTATATTTTAGTGATAACGCATTAAATTTATCTTTATTATCTTTTCCTGGTGGACCCACTACGTAGGTGGTTGCATTCGTGAGTCACTACTGCCGAAATGGACAGATGAATGAATATCAAATGAAGGTGTTGAACAAATAATTTAACATTAATGCAAAAAACATGTCTGGTTCTACGTTTCATTCAAATTTGGATTTAAAAAAAATTGCATTATGTTAGATGTTGGAACGCATTCACACTGAAATGTCTCAAAGAAACGGAATCAAGTGCGGGAAACGAAACTACAAAAAAACATCCATCATCATGAATAGTGCAGGATGACTGAAGTGCTTCAACTTTTGGGAAAAAGATAATCGTTTAATTTTTAACCCGCATCAGTATTTTCAGTTTCTGTTAACTTCGTGAAACAGCTTATAATAATTTTAAACTAAAATAATTAATAATAAAAATTTATTACATTCTTCACATTCTGCTTCTGCATGAGCATATATATTAGCAATTTATAGCTTTGATACAGTATAATAAACAAGAGTACTAATAGAACTACTTCCAGCAAATCAACTTGTGTTTCATCATATCCCAATCATGTTTCTGGCACTCTCTCGAACAATATTTCGCCCTTTTGCATCTGGAACAAATGTGTGGAGCATTCTCCTCCCCACAAAATCTGCACAAATTCTCCATTCGCCCCAGATAAATGACACTTCTTGGCTCATCATTCCTAATACAATTTCTCGAGTCCGCTGCTATTCTCATATATGGATTTAAAATAGCTATTTTGCATCCAAATCCTAAATTCTCCAAGTTATCATCACTCTTCTCGACATTGTAAAGGTACAGCCGAGTCACATCCCCATTCTCATCCTCAGCCACCAGATGAATTGAAGGAGGGCCTAAGAAAGGATCCTCAATTATTGTCAAGTCAAGCACCCTGTCCTCATAAACGTGGTCTGACGTAGGGTCCATTTCCACAAGCGTGATTGGCTTCAGATTACTAACTTTTCGGGAATTTTTCTGCACAAATCTGGGTTGCTGGGTTGATTTTTCGTATAGAATTCCATGCTTCTCAAGTTGCGTTCTGATTAAACTATCTTTCATATTCTGACGATGCCGTACAACCACGTCGTTTCTAATAAGACTTTCTAGATATCTCCTTCGTTCCAAAATAGGTTTTTTAATTTCTTGATTTTTCTTCAAATTTTCGCATTTTGCACGATCAAATTTTGAGTTATATAAATCCAGCAAATCCACAACGGTTTGCTGCACGGTTGATTTACTGTAAGGTAAATAGCAAGCCAGCATTCTCTTCTCTACGTCTTTCCCACGCTTGAAGAATTTGTTTGCATTTTCTATCAAGTTTTGTTTCTCAACCTCAGCGCTCTCCTTAGGAATTCCAACAATATATTGGAAAGCAATACAATAATAGGCTTCTGGAACCTTACGATGCTCTAAATGGGCTCTGCTTATAAATTCTTCGTAAGCAGCTATCACCTTTGCACTTTCTTCTGAGTTCCTACGTATCATTTCCCATTTGTTGACATCCAAATGGCGATAAATATTATGAGGATCAATATGTACAGCAGTTGCAAGTTTCTGATTGTGCGAATCGTCAGCCAGTTGCCAAAGATGAGCAGCTTTGTAGTAAAGAAGCTCCACGTTTCCAGGAAACCTTTTTAGTCCCTCTTCTACGAAAAAAGTCCGCTCTTGGAATCTTTCTGAAATCCATACAAGCTTGCAATTTCGTGATAGTAGAGCCAGTTGTCGGGGTACATTTCAATCCCTTTTTTCAGCAATTCTATGGCCTGGCAAAGTTGCTGGACACACCTATTATTCAGACCCGGACCCAAATTGTAAGTGGCATAGCAAAACCTAACTTTCATATCATATTCATCTTTGTTTCCACAATGGGCGAAGAACTCCTCCGCCACCACCATTCTCAGCTTGTTCCATATGGCTTGTGAAGTCTGACCTACTTGAAACTCAAGTGATAAACACTCATACAGATTCTCGACAAATTTCCTTCTTTCTGGGCTGCTAAGTGGTTCCTTTTTCATCACTATAAAACTGAGCTTAAATTTCAGCCGTAATGCTTTAATTGTACGTGCTGCATATTCGGAGCCTTCCTCTGCTCGTTCCCAAACCAACTCCCAAGTTGGGTCAAAATAACTTTTGGTAACGCATTCTCCTCCATGTGTATTATTGGATGAATGTTCACCAATGCTATTTTTCAATTCTGGGTATTTATAGGATAGATAGCGTTTTACTCGTTCATTAAAATTAAGACCTTTTGTATCCAATCCATTTTTCTTCTCGAATTCCAAAACATCGTCATCATTCTTTCGCTGCAATAGTACGGGCTGGATGGCGTTATTGAAGTCTTCCTCGCTGTTTCCGAACTCATATTACCCAACTTTTTCCAATCCGGAACATTGCTCGGGCCCACTCTGGTTCAAGAACTTGGAGGTAATAATACATGAGTTTAACAGGAGCATTCACATCTTTAAACATGACTGCTTGCTTAAAATACATCTCTGCTTTTTTCATGTCTGCCTGCACTCCTTCTCCATCACGGTAGAAAAGACCAAGGTTGTGTGCTGCATTGCCAGCACCATTTTTTGCAGCTTTTTCATACCACTTCACAGCTTGAGAAAGATCCTGCCCACAACTATTCCTTCGCTGAACATTAACCCTAAGGCAAACTGTGCATAAGCGACTCCCATATTCTTTTGAACTGTTGTTACCACTCCAGGTTGGTTTGGACACATTTGAGCAGCTTGATGATACAGTTCAAAGGTCTTGGATAAGTCACGAGGGACTCCTATTCCTTCTGATAACACATGGCCAAATTATAGATTCCTTCAGCATTCCCAACATCAGCAGCTTTCTGGTAGTATCTAGCTGCTATTTCGTCATTTTTTGGAACATCCCAACCGGAAACATATTGATGACCTAAAAACACGTCAGCTTGGCCTTTTATTGTTGCCTCGTCAATGACTTTTTTCTGAAAGAAAAATTCCTCCTTTGTCAACTTCTCTTGTGTATCTTTTTCGTATAAGTCTATCCTTTCTGGCAAGTTGATTGGCATGCGACCAGGATTGAGATGATCTTCTCTGGTTCTTGTTGAAATGAGATGTTTGCAGATGTCCAAGTCCTTCATGATTTTTGTTTGACCTGGGGAAATTGCTAGAGCTTGGTGATAATATTGGATTGCTTTTTTAAAGCAGTTTTTCCATTGGTGGCATTGGCCAAGGAGATAATGAGCTTTCCACGAGTTGTTATTCAGTTCCAATGCGAAGGTTGCGTCCAGGAGCGCTTGTTCAATGCATTTATCAATCTCATCATGATTCTGACCTTCTTTTTTGATGTTGGCCAGCTGAAGGTTATATTCGGACCGTTTTTCGTATGCTGCACTTTGGTCCAATGGAGGTAAACTGGGTATTGTTATTCCCGATCAACCTGGAAACTCGTGGTTAAGTCGAGTTTGTTTCGGTAAACTCGTATCCGTCTCGAATACTGAGTATTTCGAATCACGCATGTGAAAAGAATTCGAATTGAAATGTGCTCATCGAATATAATTGTATTGAACCTCAAGCAGAATTACTGAAATCGGTAGGAACTCGAATTGCTGTCTGGTAAACGAAGAGCACTCTCTCGACTCAAAGTAGAATTCACGAATATAAAACGAATTCTATTGTCTACGGAATGCGATTTCCAACGATTGTTGACACTAAACTAAACGATGCGACATAGTCAAATTGAGATTGCGAGCGAAGAAACACGGTTTGGTTTGCGAAATATTATCAGTCAATGGATTTTTATACCCATCATTACACACGCACCATCCATCCAAAAAAATATATCTAAAATCAGCTTTGGAGGGGATTTGTGCGTGCCAATTGTCAAAGCTACCCATATACTTACTTACTTGTGACCAGTTGTCAAGTTAATTCGCAGCCCATAAGCATTGTAAGAGTAACTATCTTTTGTGAACGTACGTCTAAATTGTATTGTATTTCTTTAATTACAAGCAGTTCTTTTCTTAAGATTTCATTCTTTATTTGATTTGAAGCAGTGCATAATGAGCTTCTACTGTGTAGTTCAATTTCCAAAGGAGGAAAACGCCGTAGCAATTATATCATCAAAGTGGCTGACCGATGGGTGAATAAATACTGCTACTGGCCATCGGGGACCCAACGTAACATTAACAGATAG
>LJIJ01005023.1:0-12923 GCA_001718145.1 Orchesella cincta
ATATTTGACACTCGTTTCTAACGGAATATAAACTTGCTCTATCCTCACGAAACTGAAATAATGTTGTAAGTGAGTCAAGCAGTTAATCTTAAAATGTTGGGTGAAATGAAGCAGAGGCCTCCCAATCCAGCTCTGAAGTTGCAACTCACAAGCCTGGTGGAGTATCAGACTACAGTGAAATTACCTGGAATAATTGACAATCGGAGATATAGTTTATTGAGTACGGGAAAGACCACAAACGGTGTAACGTCGATATCTGCTAATTGTCTTTGTAAAGGTGGCAAAGAAATTCATGGGGACACAAATCATCAGGAAATTTCATAAAGCATTTGCGGAATTAAAAAATATCTTAATAATATCCATTTATTCGTTTAACAATTTCATGTTTAAAAATGATGGAGTACTTACGCCGCGCTTATTAATTATTATGCTAGGCCGTACACCCAACGCAGCATGATGAGTACAAAAAAGCGAAAGAGTCAGCCACCAACGGATGAAACCCAACCTTCCATGAAGAAAACTATGTTCAGTATTATCAGTTACGAGTGGAAAAACTAAGCGAGCGGACCATTTGGTAATGATGTATATTGTAAATGATATGCGCCCACTATCAACGGTTTCGAGTCCTGCATTCCGCTGCATATGATTAGAGTATATTAGGAACTTATTTGTGCAAGAAGATTTGAATAATTCATGTAACTATTTATGCAAATTATGATTTTTACTTTTTATTTTGTTTCAGGATTATGTCAAAGTCCTGATATGCAAATAATGTGTCGAAAAACATTGCAAATTCAAATAAACACTTATTACGATGAGATTGTCAGTGCACTGAGTTTGAAACTGAAGTCAATGGATTACCTATGCCTAACAGCCGATTGCTGGTCATCACACGCAAGGGCTTTTCCTTGGAGTAACATGTCACTGGATAAATCAGGACTTTTCCAGAGAATCAAGAGTGCTAGCTTGTACAAGATTTAAAGGAGTCCATAGTTACGACAGAATTGCAGAACAATTGATTTCAGTCATGAACATGTATGGAATCAGAAAGAACAGGTTGTCGCAATAGTCACCGATAATGGGTCAAATTTTTGTAAAGCCTTCAAGGAGTTTGGGATCGAGTTTGAGCACGCCGCTTCAGAAGCGGAAAAGGAGAATGGACGAGAATGATTTTGACGTGTCAGAAGCAGAACCGGAAGACAATCTTTCAATCGATGATCCCCTTGAAGTAGATTTACATTCTGTCATGGAGAAAGGAGAAACCGTTTCCTTACCTCCTCACGTCCGATGTACGTCGCATTCTCTTTCTCTTGTGGCAACTAAGGATGGTCTAGATGTATGCTATTAGTTTACAATTATTTAATATATTTAAGAAGTATTATAATATACATATAAAAGTGCTAATTATTTGTTCATAACTGCAGGTCAAAGACAAACGTTTGTACAATACAGCTATTGGAAAATGTACGAAACTTTGGAACTTATCATCGTCGCCTAAGTCAGCTGAAAAATTAAGAATATTTGTGGCAAGTCTTTGAAGCGACCAGTTCCAACTCGCTGGAATTCTTTGTACGATTCATTGGAGCGACTCCTTTCTATAGAACAGCATCTGGATGCCATCTGTAACGAATTGGGTGTACCAAAGCATCAGACGAAAGAGCTTCAATTTTTGAAGGAATTTATGAAAGTTTCAAGACCAGTTGCACTAGCTTTAGATAAATTGCAAGGCGAATTCGGAGTATTCATGGGATCCTTAGTGCCAACACTCATTCGGGTGAAAGCTATGATAACGAAGTAAAAGAAGATTCAGAATGCTGCAGCAAAGGATATGCCACAGCATATTTGAACGGAATTGAAAAGCGATTTGGCCAAATAATGAAAATTGATGACAAAAATCCATCTGATTACGTTTTAGCTGCACTTAAAAATCCTTTGTTTAAGTTTCGATGGGTTGATCAAGATCTACACTCTGAGCTGAAAAAAGCAGTTTGTTTTAAGAGCCACGGCGTTTGTGAAAAAAAGTTCAACAACCGACACCCGGTCTCACAAGAAGATGAACTTGATCCATTTTACGATTTGGAAACAGCGCTATCACAACAATGTCAAACGGAAAGAATGACACTGCCAACAGCATCGAGTTGGAATGCTTTCGTTACTTTAATGATCAGTCTACAAAGCTTTCAATGCTTTCACAGTACCCACAGTAGAGAAAATGTTCCGCCGCTATAACACATCTCTTCCATCCTCTGCTCCAGTTGAACGCGTATTTAGTTACGCTGGTATGATCCTCTCTCCAAAAAGACTAACTTAACGGATTCGAATTTTGAAAAGTTGGTCTTACTCAAGTGTAATAATGTATTTACATTAAACTAATTGTACTGTAAAATCTTTATGATTGTTTCTACTAATCTAAATACCAATTTTAATACGATTACTGTATTATATGTCATCTGGTAACTATTAAATTTCAAGTGATTTATTGTATTAAATTTCGTCTAAGTTACTGGTTTTTGACATGAGCAAAAATAAAAACAACCTTGCACTAACTACCTTTTACTTATTAATTCAAACTACGCTTACTCTACCGGTTTACCTATTGACAGAAAAAACTACCTTGTACGCTACCTTTTACCTTAATTAAAATTCAAACTACCGTTACCTACCGGTTACCTATTTGAATAAATAAAACTACCTTGTACCGCTACCTTTTACCTTACATAAAATTCAGAACTACGGTTACCTATACGGCTACCGGAAGGTAAGCGGTTTCTACCTTGTACCGCGTATCTTTCTACCTTACACAACGAACCGGTCCCATCTCTGCATGATGCCTAGTTAAGTTTCAGTTGGTGTAAAAATGACAGTTTCAGTTTTGCGACCGATAATTTACACACGAACCCAAATTATGACATAATCAAAAAAATTCCAGCGAATCAACCAGGTAACCAATCGTGCGTAACCGTCAGAGCACCTTGTCCATGAAATCAGAGGGTATGTGCTATTAAAGGTTGATAGCTAAGGTTCTACAACAACATGAATACGCTTTTTAGAATAATGTTAACGATTTATGCCTCTTAAAAACTCGTATAAATGAGAGCTCAAATGTAAGCCTTAAACAAAAAATGTACCGAATTGTAAATTTTCGTATTTGATTGCCGTAATAGCAAACTAGCAACACAAGCCAGTGGACATGCTCACTAGCTAATCAGCTGCGACGTCATCAGCCATCTACTGGGTAAACCTGAATTTACTATTGAGTAGAAGATATTCTTTGACTCTATAATTAAAACCCGTAAGCGTATGAAATAGTTACGGTGCAGAAAAAAATTTTTTTTTTATCGTATAACGGAAACTTTCTATCGATAGCCAAGATTTGAACAACCTAACCAAATTTTCCGTGAATAAAAAATTTTTAAGCTGCGAATATTCTAAAACCGTAATAATACGATAGACATAACGAAGAACTAATGTAATGTTCGAGCACAGTTTAAAACTTTCCAGTTGTTCAATGGCGCAAGAAAGATTTAAAATTAAACTAAAATAGTATATATACGAATGCAACAAAAACAGATTTGTTATCACGAGAGCTGAGAAACTTGCATAACTTTCAATCGAAATCTCAAAGTTTTTTTTAACCGCAAAGACTTTTAATGTAATGGATTGTCACGAATAACTTTCACCGTTAGCGGAGATACTGTATGATTAGATTTTAAAAAATTTGAATGGGTGTTGTTTTCTAACTGAGCTTTGTACTATATAATTCGCACAATTAATAGGAGCCCCATAAAAACAATTTAGCCACCCAATTAAAAAAATCCTAATACATACAGTAATCTCGCTAAACCGCTTTGAAATTATTCCAGTGACAACATTAAATATGTGAAAAAAAGTCTTTGCGTGGTTAAAAAAACCTTTGAGATTTCGATTTGAAAGTATATGCAGTTTCTCAGATCATCGTGAATAAGCAAATCTGTTTTTTGTTGCAATTCTAATATATATTTAGTTTATTTTTAAATCTTTCTTGCGCATTTGAACAACTGAAAGTATTAAAACTGTGCTCAACATTACAAGTCCTGTAGGTCACGTGGACAACGGTTTTAGAATATTCCAGCTTTAAAATTTTTTCATTTCACCGAAAATTTGGTTAGGTTGTCAAATCTTGCCATCGGATAGAAAGATTCCGTTATACGATAAAAAAAATTCTGCACCGTACTATTTTCATAAAGCTTACGGGTTTTAATGTAGTAGAGTCAAAGAATATCTTCTACTCAATCAGGTAAACCAGGTTTACCAGTAGACTGGCTGATGACGTCCAGCTGATTAGCTAGTGAGCATGTCCACTGGCTTGTAGTTGGCTAGTTGCTATAGGCAATAATACGGAAAATTTTACATCCGTACATATTTTTTGTTTAATGGCTTACATTTTGACTCTATTATAGAGTTTTAGAGCAAAATCGTTAACATTATTCTAAAAAGCGTATTCATGTTGTGTAGAAACCTAGCTATCAACCTTTAAAGCACATACCCTCTGATTTACATGGACAAGGTGCTCTGACGGTAGCACGATTTGGTTACCTGGTTGTATTCGCTGAATTTTTTTGATTATGTCATTAATTTGGGTTCGTGTGTAAATTATCGGTCCAAAAACTGAACTGTAATTTTTACACAAACTGAAACTTAACTAGCATTCATGCAGAGATGGGACCGGTAGTTGTGTAAGGTAGAAAGATACCGGGGTACAAGGTGAAAAACCGCTTACCTTCCGGTAGCCGGTATAGGTAACCGGTAGTTCTGAATTTTATGTAAGGTAAAAGGTAGCGGTACAAGGTAGTTTTATTTATCAAATAGGTAACCGGTATAGGTAAGCGGTAGTTTTGAATTTTATATAAGGTAAAAGGTAGCGGTACAAGGTAGTTTTATCTGTCAAATAGGTAACCGGTAGAGGTAAGCGGTAGTTATGAATTTTAATAAGGTAAAAGGTAGTAGTGCAAGGTAGTTTTTATTTTTGCTCATGTCAAAAACCAGTAACTTAGACGAAATTTAATACAATAAATCACTTGAAATTTAATAGTTACCAGATGACATATAATACAGTAATTCGTATTAAAATTGGTATTTAGATTAGTAGAAACAATCATAAAGATTTTACAGTGCAATTAGTTTAATGTAAATACATTATTACACTTGAGTAAGACCAACTTTTCAAAATTCGAATCCGTTAAGTTAGTCCTTTTTGGAGAGAGGATCATACCAGCGTAACTAAATACGCGTTCAACTGGAGCAGAGGATGGAAGAGATGTGTTATAGCGGCGGAACATTTTCTCTACTGTGGGGTACTGTGAAAGCATTGAAGCTTTGTAGACTGATCATTAAAGTAACGAAAGCATTCCAACTCGATGCTGCAGTGTCATTCTTTCCGTTTGACATTGTTGTGATAGCGCTGTTTCCAAAATCGTAAAATGGATCAAGTTCATCTTCTTGTGAGACCGGAGTGTCGGTTGTTGAACATTTTTTCACAAACGCCGTGGCTCTTAAAACAAACTGCTTTTTCAGCTTAGAGTGTAGATCTTGATCAACCCATCGAAACTTAAACAAAGGATTTTTAAGTGCAGCTAAACGTAATCAGATGGATTTTTGTCATCAATTTTCATTATTTGGCCAAATCGCTTTTCAATTCCGTTCAAATATGCTGTGGCATATCCTTTGCTGCAGCATTCTGAATCTTCTTTTACTTCGGTTATCATAGCTTTCACCCGAATGAGTGTTGGCACTAAGGATCCCATGAATACTCCAAATTCGCCTTGCAATTTATCTAAAGCTAGTGAAACTGGTCTTGAAACTTTCATAAATTCCTTCAAAAATTGAAGCTCTTTCGTCTGATGCTTTGTACACCCAATTCGTTACAGATGGCATCCAGATGCTGTTCTATAGAAAAGGAGTCGCTCCAATGAATCGTACAAAGAATTCCAGCGAGTTGGAACTGGTCGCTTCAAAGACTTGCCACAAATATTCTTAATTTTTTCAGCTGACTTAGGCGAAGATGATAAGTTCCAAAGCTTCGTACATTTTCCAATAGCTGTATTGTACAAACGTTTGTCTTTGACCTGCAGTTATGAACCAAATAATTAGCACTTTTATATGTATATTATAATACTTCTTAATAATATTAAATAATTGTAAACTAATAGCATACATCTAGACCATCCTTAGTTGCCACAAGAGAAAGAGAATGCGACGTACATCGACATGAGGAGGTAAGGAAACGGTTTCTCCTTTCTCCATGACAGAATGTAAATCTACTTCAAGGGGATCATCGATTGAAAGATTGTCTTCCGGTTCTGCTTCTGACACGTCAAAATCATTTTCGTCCCCATTCTCCTTTTCCGCTCTGAAGCGGCGTGCTCATACTCGATCCCAAACTCCTTGAAGGCTTTACAAAAATTTGACCCATTATCGGTGACTATTGCGACAACCTGTTCTTTCTGAATTCCATACATGTTCATGACTGAAATCAATTGTTCTGCAATTCTGTCGTAACTATGGACTCCTTTAAATCTTGTACAAGCTAGCACTCTTGATTCTCTGGAAAAGTCCTGATCCAGTGACATGTTACTCCAAGAAAAGCCCTTGCGTGTGATGACCAGCAATCGGCTGTTAGGCATAGGTAATCCAGTGACTTCAGTTTCAAACTCAGTGCACTGACAATCTCATCGTAATAAGTGTTTATTTGAATTTGCAATGTTTTTCGACACATTATTTGCATATCAGGACTTTGACATAATCCTGAAACAAAATAAAAAGTAAAAATCATAATTTGCATAAATAGTTACATGAATTATTCAAATCTTCTTTGCACAAATAAGTTCCTAATATACCTCTAATCATGCAGCGGAATGCAGGACTCGAAACTGTTGATAGTGGACGCATATCATTTACAATATACATCATTACCAAATGGTCCGCTCGCTTAGTTTTTCCGCTCGTAACTGATAATACTGAACATAGTTTCTTCATGGAAGGTTGGGTTTCATCCGTTGGTGGCTGACTCTTACGCTTTTTGTACTCATCATGCTGCGTTGGGTGTACGGCCTAGCATAATAATTAATAAGCGCGGCGTAAGTACTCCATCATTTTTAAACATGAAATTGTTAAACGAATAAAGTGGATGATATTATTAAGATATTTTTTAATTACCCGCAAATGCTTTATGAAATTTCCTGATGATTTTGTGTCACCATGAATTGTTTTGCCACCTTTACAAAGAAGACAATTAGCAGATATCGACGTTACACCGTTTGTGGTCTTTCCCGTACTCAATAAACTATATCTCCGATTGTCAATTATTCCAGGTAATTTCACTGTAGTCTGCACTCCACCAGGCTTGTGAGTTGCAACTTCAGAGCTGGATTGGGAGGCCTCTGCTTCATTTTCACCCAACATTGACTCACTTACAACATTATTTCAGTTTCGTGAGGATAATCAAGTTATATATCGTTAGAAACGAGTGTCAAAAATCACAAAAATGCTTCCAAAAAATGTTTTGTTTGATTTCCTATATTATTGAATGTAAATGAAAGATATTGCACTGAAATTATTTTGTATGAATGAATCATACTTTTGACCAAAGCAGTGAAAATTGTTATTGTGATTTACACTTTTCATTCCTCCAAGCATTTTTATAGTGGCGTGCATTGTGTACAAAGCGATGATTGACTCAGGATGGTATACAGAATGCAGAATTTTTATGCATAGTGACGGCCCTCATGTGGTAAAAGCAAAGATTGTTCAGGTAGCAGGTAAAGGTAGAAGGTACTTTTATCGTTACCTTCCGGTAGCCGGTAAAGGTAGAAGGTACTTTTATCGTTACATTGCGGTAGCCGGTATAGGTAGAAGGTACTTTTATCGTTACCTTCCGGTAGCCGGTAAAGGTATCAGGTACTTCTGGGGTTTTGTCAGGTACAAGGTAGCGGTACCGGTAATACCTTGTACCGGTATCTTTCTAGCCGAGGTAGTTTCAGGACTACCTCGGTACCCCATCTCCTGTGGCTGTGGTATACAAGAGAAACGTTTACTCCCGATCCAAAAAGACACACTTCCCCTGTCCTCCCTCCAACTCTGGAACTTGCGGAGACCGACAGAAATTTTGAAAACGATGATGCAGGAAGCGAAATATTGGCATACTTTCATCCAGGAGCTCGCAGCTCAAAGCTGCAAAGGGTTCCATCACCTTCTGGTGCGGGTTCTCAGTGCGTTTATGACGAGAATGGGAACCTAATGGTGGGACCACCAGGTGGGGAACGATGGACAGATGGAGTCCAAATGAGAGCAAGTTTGAGCATTTTATGGCGGATGTGGTAAGCTTTGTTTCTTTGCTGCAAGGTGGAAAACAAGTGTAATCTCTATTACGAACAACGACCATCTGATGATGGCTCAAAGTATGTGAGGCCGAGACCTGTGAGGGGCAACGGGAGATCCGCACATTACCACTTTTTGATGGGCTCAGCTATACTTTTAACGGCGTGGGGGAATTTTGGATGGTTAAATTTATTGAGGAGAATAAATTAGAGTTCAAAATGCAAGCGAGATGGAACAGTATGTAAATTCTCAGGGGAAGGAGATGAACGCCTCGGTTTTCACGGCGGTGTGATGGAGCAAGTTAGAAATGAGGAGAGAGTCAAGATCCAAGTGGCTTATTCAAACCAGAAAATTTTTGTGGTGCTGGACGATGAGCTGATTGAACTTGATGATTATTTTAATAAGGAGTTCACATTGCCCCATAAAAGCGCCTCGGTAATGATTAATTCCAGAGAAGAAGTTGTAGTTTTCATCCAGTTTCTCATTCAGATTTTCTACTGTTGGTCCAAACGAAGTTGGGCTGAATATCATTGGCTCCTCCAATGATAACTTGATGAATGTGACGGAAGGCTTGATGGGAGATTTTGATGGGAATCCAGAAAACGATATGAGAACACCTGATGGAAATGTTCTCCCGACCAATTCCACACCACGAAACATTCATTTTGATTTTGGTTTGAAGTGGGTGATTAGTGAAGAAGAATCAATATTTAGTTATCCCCCTGGAAGTCCTATCAAACTTTTGGAAACCTGATTTCACGCAAATTTTTTGACGATTTTGATGTCAAGTTGGTTCCTCAAAGCGTTATTGACACGTGTGGAGAATATAAGGACTGCGTCTTTGACTATTTAGCGACTGGAAGTTCCACCTTTGCAAATGGAACTCGATTAGCTGCCAAAATATATGAAGTCGAAGTAGAGGTGTCCAAAAAGGAAGTAAAAATGTGCAAACCATTGGAAAAACCTGAGCATGGCTACTTGAGAATGACAAACCTTCTTGTTGACGTGGGAAAAGTAGAATTTCATTGTGAGGAGGGGTATCTCCTCAAGAACGGGCCTGTTAATTGCTCCTGCAGTGCTGCCGAGGAAGATGAAGGAGTTCCAGACTGGAATTGTGATGGGGATTTGCCAGCGCTGTGTATTCCAGCTAAAGAGCCACTTTTCTGCTCGGAACCACCTCCGCTTTTGAATGCGCACGTGCTGGAATCTCGTTCGGACTACTTGGTTGGCTCTACTATCCAGGTAGAATGCGATGATGGCGAGAGGCAGACCATGTTTTGGCGAAATTGCAACATCAACGGACCGGGTGGAATTTGTGGGGAATACTGTAACGTAACTTATACCTGCGTAGAAACAGAAGTGATACTGGATGATGGGAATACGATAGAGATGAAGGCTGTTTGGAGTGGCTATGCGGGTGATATTAAGCATGTTGCGTGTTTGAGTTCTCTCACGTCTAATCTTGCCCATTTTGCGAGAGGAACGACGTTGGCGATTCATCTTGCTACAGGGGGGAAATTGATTCCGAACATGGGAGAAAATGGGAAGAAGCCGTGGCTTATTGGGTGCTAAATCATCAATTTATGTGGATCATGGTTTACTAGACGATTTGCACTACCGTGTTGTATAAATAAAATATTTCGTTTTGCAAATAAATTTTGAGAATTATCGCGAAACAAAAGTTGAATACTTGTGAAAACTAATTCAAATCATTTCTGACTCATATAATTTGCATCGTTATCACCATCAAACCACGTCCATTGCATTTAAAAGCTATTGTCGTAGTTCTGGGGTGAAGTGGGACTGTACTGTAATGGGAATTTAGCAGCGTGATCTACATTCTACACCTGCGTTACAATTGAAACCACACAGGAATGGAACAATTACTATTACTACTATTGTATTCGTACTATTTTTTAGTAAAAGCACAGCACACTTCGCGGAATTTCTGCTACGCATGGGAAACCAATGCCTCATATGGGGACACAAGTATTCTCATTGGCAGCCAGAATTAGTGCAAAGCTTATAATTGACTCGACAATTATCAACCTGACACGAGTTTAATTATATTAATCAATTTAGGTGGTTGTTAAAAGATTGATATACAAGTTGATTACCAGATCCAGTAGAGGCATGCATGGCGAGGATCTAGTTAGCTGCCGAATATTTTGATTCCATAAGTACATCACCGCGATTTCAGTACGTAGCATAACACAGTTGATTAACCGGTCAGCAACATCTTTATTAGTTAGTAGAAAAACTTACAATTTTTACATACCGTAAATTTTTTAAGCCTTGAATAAATTTAATATATGGGAACACCAAAAATAATTTTATACTGTCCGCAAAAAACTTGTATTCTAAATTTATTGATTTCCAAAGCTGTCCAATCGATGATCGATATTGGCTGTCGTCCTTGCGTATACTGTTTGTTGGACAAGAATATAAAATTAGAAACTCAAATCAATTTACTTATAAAAATGTACCTAAAAATATACATGACTAAATAAATGTACTTTTCAAAGTTTAATTGGAAAATCCTGGAATTTCTATTTTTCATACATGTTGTGAACATGTTTTGAAGTCTCGTAAGTCATGCCTTAATTTTTTTGCAATATATTTAATGCAGAGGTAGCGTCCGCGGGTATCGAAGCAAAAATATAAAATGCTGAATTGAACCAAGCAGAAAAAGTTAAAACGGAATACTTTGTGTGGACGTATTTCCATACTGTCAAATGTAATTCAAATACAAGCGAAATCCAACCTTTACGAAGACTACTATTCCTTTTCTTTAGAGCCCATGGAAAGAGATAGCAACACGTTAATTTTGAATGTAACTTGGGATCCTTCCTTTTTTAAAAGGAAAAACTCCAGCTCCCTTTGCGACATCCAGTTGGAAGTAAGCAACGGAAATTACTGGGAAGTACGAGGATTACTTGCTAGTTCAATTGAAAATACGGGAAGCTACAACGGAATACTCCTCAAAAGCAAGCTGGAAGAGCTAACTAAGAAGAAAGGAAACCAGTTCAGCTTGCCACTGATTACCATCTCAAAATCCACGAAGAAACTGAAATCTGAAAGCAGGGCAAAACGAGAAACTTTGATTCGAAATGGTTTGTTGAGGAGCTCTTGGAGAAAAATGACATCGAATGTAATACTCTCAACTGTAAAAATCGTTGAAGCCAACCCGTCGTTTTATGGTAGCTGCGATACATGGCTGTGGTATACAAGAGAAACGTTTACTCCCGATCCAAAAGTCACACTTCCCTGTCCTCCAACTCTGGAACTTGCGGAGACTGACAGAAATTTTGAAAACGATGAGGCGGGAAGTGAAATATTGGCATATTTTCATCCAGGAGCTCGCAGTTCAAAACGGCAAAGGGTTCCATCACCTTCTGGTGCGGGTTCTCAGTGCGTTTATGACGAGAATGGGAACCTAATGGTGGACCACCAGGCGGGGAACGATGGACAGGTGGAGTCCTAACGAGAGCAAGTTTGAGCACTTTATGGCGGATGTGGTAAGCTTTGTTCTTTGCTGCAAGGTGGAAAACAAGTGCAATCTCTATTACGAGCAAAGACCATCCGATGATGGCTCAAAGTATGTGAGGCCGAGACCTGTGAGGGCAACGGGAGATCCGCACATTACCACTTTTGATAGGCTCAGCTATACTTTCAACGGCGTGGGAGAGTTTTGGATGGTTAAATTTATTGAGGAAAATAAATTAGAGTTCAAAATGCAAGCGAGGATGGAACAGTATGTAAATTCTCAGGGGAAGGGCATGAACGCCTCAGTTTTCACGGCGGTGGTGATGGAGCAAGTTAGAAATGAGGAGAGTGTCAAGATCCAAGTGGCGTATTCAAACCAGAAACTTCTTGTGGTGCTGGACGATGAGCCGATTGAACTTGATGATGATTTAAATACGGAGTTCACAGTGCCCCATAAAAGTGCTTCGGTGACGATTAATTCCAGAGAAGAAGTTGTAGTCACATTTTTATCCAGTTTTTCATTCAGATTCTCTACTGTTGGTCCAAACGAGGTTGGACTGAATATCATTGGCTCTTCCAATGATAACTTGATAAATAGGACGGAAGGTTTGATGGGAGATTTCGATGGCAATCCAGAAAACGATATGAGAACACCTGACGGAAACGTTCTTCCGACAAATTCCACACCACGAAACATTCATTTTGATTTTGGTTTGAAGTGGGTGATTAGCGAAGAAGAATCAATATTTAGTTACCCTCCTGGCAAGTCTTATCAAGACTTTTGGAAACCTGATTTCACGCCAAATTTTTTGACGGATTTTGATGTCAAGTTGGTTCCTCAAAGCGTTATTGACACGTGTGGAGAATATAAGGACTGCGTGTTTGACTATTTAGCGACTGGAAGTTCCACTTTTGCAAATGGAACTCGGTTAGCTGCCAAAATATATGAATTCGAAGTAGAGGTGTCCAAAAAGGAAGTAAAAATGTGCAAACCATTGGAAAAACCTAGCATGGCTACTGAGAATTGACAAAAAAAAAGAGAGAGATCGCTCTAATGAATTTCTTTTATCACGGAAGAAGGT
>LJIJ01005024.1:0-12918 GCA_001718145.1 Orchesella cincta
AGAGAGAAGGATTCGTTAACCCTGAACTAGTTTTATTTGTTGATACACAATAAATATAACAATTTGTTTCTATTTAAAATCTATGCACCCTTGTCACATAATTTTAGCGTATAAATGACTTAAAGTTTCACATTTTTATTCTTTTTACAGTTACTTAATACCGTGGCCAAAATTTCATGGTAAGTAGCCCTGGGTTATTTTTACGAGCAATCAAATGTCTACCAAGGGTTGCAAAACCCTCATACAAGTCAATATTAGGTGAAAATGTTTATTGCATTCACGAACAATGCTGTAACTGACGCAATCTCTCCAAACTCCCCTTCCTGGGTTGCTTGCATCCACGTTTACCCAATCAATCATTTTCTCAGGCCAAGCGTTTGATAAATGTAAAAATTTGTATTGATGAATGGAATCATTGTCTCCCAATCTCATATTTTTATAAAAACTTTTGGCGTCGAAAGTCCTTATAGATGTAGAAAGCCAGGGTGATACAAAGTCATTATCATGTGGCGATTCTGAAAACAAAAACATCATGTTTAGTCATCATAATGAATTCACATAAATTAAAAATTATACATGACTTACAGAATCAATCAAGGCTTCCTTTATTGCGATTGGGTTCTCCAATAATATGAATACTACGTTTATTCAGAGTATCGCGTAAGATATTTCAGGATGAAATTTGTGAAAAATTTTCCACAACTCATCGGAGTCTAGAACTTTTATGGTCAAGTTTGCGTTCATCAATAGAACTCCCTTACATTGAATTAAAATTAAAATCACAATAAAAATTGAATGCGAAGTTTTTTTAGTAGTTTTACAAGTACCTTGCTGAATCCAACCCGTGAGATTACAACTGCTTCTTTTGGTTTTTGAAAAATCTAATTTCTTGCTTCTTGATAATCAGCAGCTAAATTGAGGTCCATCTTCTAAAATTCCCAATATTTGCCATGTAGACGGTGAGGGATTCATGAAAGCGTATCCCGATGAGGTTCATCTTTTGCAGGATAATTTCCTAGCATCACAACGCGTGTTTGATGAATCGAAACGCGTTCATGAACGCACAAATGTTCTCGCAACCGTCATACCAATTTCCAGTAACATTTGGTAAATCTGAATTGGAGAGAAAATTTGCCACAAACAAAAATTTCTACTACTATCCTTATGAGTTTTTAGCAATTATAGTTTTTGTTTGGTATTACCTTGAAAAAAGTACACACAGAAATTAAAACGTGAACATTATCCTCCGCATTGGGATCAAATCCCAGATTTTTGAATCAAACTTCCTAACTTTTGGACCATCAAGTTTCGTTTGATGGAACTATAAAAGGGATAATTAAAGCCCAAAGAAGAAAATTTTTTACGATTTTTAAATATTTTTTTGTAACATCCAGGAAACCTTACTTTCTGGAAAGTGTTTTCGCAAAAACGTCGAGCCATGTTGCTACGTTTGAATTGGTATCATAACCATTTTAGGGAATAAAAAAGGCAGCAAATCAGAAAAACTTGGTGAATGTCCATTAGTCGGCCTGAGCGTTTACCAGTTGAGAATTTTTTGAGAAGATCTCAAAGAACTTGTTGTTTTGCCATTGTACCAAATTTTAAACCCTTGTCTACGCTTCCAGATTGTAATAATACAGTGATCTAGTGTTTGATAAAAAATTGTGAATGTGGTTGCAAGCAACGTCGCAAAAAGACTGCCGAGTTTTCCAAACTCGCATGATCCCCTAAGTGGAGAGGCTGACGTTCATTCAGAACTCCGCAACGTTTAGATTTGACCTACTTATCCAAAAAGATGTTTGCATCAGAAAGAGGAATATGTTTGCTCTCAGCACAACTTTATCGCACTTCAAACAAACCGAAGCAAAAACTAAACAACTGGTTTAGTTTGGCTGACCGTTTCAATATAATACCTTCTCTGCTATCGCCTCTTCCTACCTGGAAAACTACAGGCATGATCATAAGCATGGAGTTACAAAATCCATTCCTATTAAAAACTCATAATAAATCAATTAAAAATAGTTATGCTATTGCGGTAAAAAGTCATAGTGGCGACTAAGAACGACAATATTCAATCATTGAATTTCAATGCACTCTTTTCTTCTGTACTGGTGTTGTATTAGTTGATGCATTTCCTCATTCATTATGTCAGCATTCATCTTATCCACTTAAACGAAGATGAAGACATCTCTAAATCTTTTAGCTTATTTTCAGTCCCATGTATTGTGTACCTATAATTTTCCGCCCAGCTTTGAAAAAACTCACATTCAAGGAAAAATTAATTCTGCATTCTTCATAATGAATATAAATGAGTTTTCCCTGTAGTGTCACTTTACCCGCTTCCAATCATACTGCAGATATTAAGTAAATATTAACACAAATGTTTCCAGGATATTAAAATAATGACAAATTAAACCAACTCAACCTACCTTTCTGCTTATATCGATTACAATTTGCATACGACAATATGCCATTTCAGGTAACTTCTATCAGTATCAGTATGCAAATAAGAATGCAATTATTAGTTTGCTTTCAATACAAATTCCAGAGGCGCATCCAATGTTTGTATTTGTATTGATATATTTGTGGGCATAAATTGACTCACAAAAGTTCTCCCGGGTATGGTGCTTGGATGCACCATGAAGCCATAACTTATATTATTGGTAATTACTGTTTGTATTGGAAAACGTCGGTTTGATGATGAGAAATAAAGTTAATAAAGAAATAAAGTATAGGTCTAATTTTCGCCCACTTCAGGTAACTGACCTGCAACAAAAAAATTCTTCCTCTATATATAAGCAATTCATGCCTTGCATAGGTAAATTAATGGAAGTCGCCCATTTTTAATAAAGATAAATAATTATCATAATCATTTTTCGAAGGTTGTTGATAACCGATTTCATATCCTTCTTGGTAGTTTGAAACCTTGTAAGCGTTACTTTAATGCCGAAATATTCAGAAATAGAATGAAGGAGAATAGTTTTTCTGCTGTAGTTTAATTGCATCATTTCCGGATTGGGATCTTTATCCTGCTTTCCAATTCCACTATGGAAAGCAATGAGAAAGCTAGAAAAATTAGCAGTAAAGAACGTAGAGGAATTGAAACTTTCCAGTTTATTTAGAAAAGCATGAAGGAATAAAGCTACTTTCCCGTCGTGGAAATGAAGTTTGGGCTTCCTGATGTTGCTTTTGGATATACGCAATTCTCATCATACCTCGTAACTCAATTTATTGTGTCATACATTGTTTTCTAACTTTGTGAAAGTAAAATTTTATGCTACCTATTATAATTTGAGGAATGATGGCTAAGTAATGTACTCATTCTGACTTGTATACGGCTTTGCGTTGTTTACCAACTTCAACGACTTTGTTTGCCCACTAAAGAAATCGCAACACCTAGTCCTCCCTCCTCTTTATCCCTTATCTTGTGATGTCATTACCAGTTTTGCGCACTTTTACGCCACGTCTACGTCTACGTGCAGTTTTACTACTAACATAAAGGCGTCAGTTTAGAGTCGCATACATTTATTATTTACAAACATTCAACAACGAGATAACATGCTCGGCGCTTCTGTAAGAGAAAGTAAATGCAATACCTTTTTTGATAATGTATAATGATGATTATACATGACGAGCTTTTGAATGGGTTACTTCATCACGCAAGCACACATTTGATCCGCAATATTCCCATTCATTCCTATTATGATTCGAGTTTGAGTATCCATTGGGAATTGCTGCACTCATTTAGATTTGCAAACTACCGTTAATGTAAGTAGGAAAATTCTTTTTCACTGCCACACAATCTGCTGCTATTCTGTCAACCATTAAAAGCTGCCAAATCCGTTCTCATTTAACAATTACTCAACCTTTTTGTGCCAACCAACGCCAGTTTTACCAATCAGGTCTGTCAGAAAAGCTATAATATATTACTGTATCTTATCTGACACCGCCTAAATACATTTTTATCGTGATAATAATCTTCTCTTCAGTGTGTGTTAAATAACATTGTAGCCAACCTAAAAATGATTTTATTATGACAGTATTCAGAATTACATAAACATTTAACTGTTGAATGTAATACTAAATTTATAACACTTATTTTAGATTAGTTCATGTGTGTTGAAAATTGTTTGCATCAGCAACCATTCATATGATATTCCACGATAAATATTTTTGCAATAATTCAGTTCCATAAACAATCCTACTTCTTTACATTGATATTAATAAACTAATGTCTCACCAGGCGTTACTCTTGTTTTCAATAAAACATTACAATTTAAAGATTAAAAATCTACCCGTCGATTTTTTTTAGATCATAAGGCATAGTTTATCTTATTGCCCAAAGATGACATATGAATTTGATTACCTGATGTGGGTAGTTTGGATACAATTAAGTGTGTTTGTAATTTGAAAGATGACGTGTCACATTGAAACGCTGGGTGGTGTATAATTGGTCATCTATTCTAGTTTTATCCTAAATAAATTTAAAAATCATATATATTTTAGCTAACACTATCGCTGCATTTTGATAAGGTTTCTTCGAAACAAGTCATCTGCACTTTCAGCTTTCTTCGCTTTTCTTGCATTGCAGCTTCCAGCATTTCTTTCTCTGAGAGCTGCTTGGCTAACATTTGTTCCTCTATTGCCTTCTTTTGAGCAGTTATGTCATTTTGTTTTTCTATGATTTCCATCTGCAACATCTGCTCGTGCATCAAATGCTCGTCCACGTGGACAATTGAGTTCAATTTGCCACCTGTTGCTCTTAACCAACAGTTTTTTAATTACCTTTCGTTTTCTAGCCACTGGGCATCCAGCAGCTTTATTTCATCATTCATATGCCTATCCGTTGTTACTCTGTCGTTTTCTAGTTCTTGCTTTTCAATAGCTAGTCGATCCATCATTGTTTTGAGCTGCAGGGATTCGCTTTCTTTCCAATGTTTAAATGATTCCTCCTTTGATTTATTAATTTGAAGTTTTTCAACGTTTAACTTTTTGATTTCCAGTAAATGTCTCTCCAGCATTTTTTTCTCTTTGTGATTAATTTCTTCCTCCCGAGTTTCCCACTTTTTCTCTAAACATAGCTTCTTCTCATGCAAATGTTGCTGGAAGGATTGTTTCTGCAGTATTTGCTCTTCTTCTATTTGCCTTTGCTGCGTGTTCATATCATTCGTCCATTCTTTGAGCTGCAATGCCAGTCGACGCTTTTTTTCAGTTACTTCATAACTTTCTTGTATCTGTTTATTTAGCAATTCTCTTTGATTGAGCCCAAGTCGCTGAAGTTTTTCAGTTGCAGCTTTCAGTTCTAAATCTTGCGTAGTATAAATCAATATTAAAGCATTTATGTAAGGGAAAGTCATGAATTGCATAAAATCTTATATCGTAGTAAATTACCTTCCACGATTGGTTGGAGAAAGATACACAACTCCCTTGTGCAAAATGGCGTAAAGACCACTTGGTGACCTTTAGATTGTTGGGAAATCTGCATTATAATTCTTAGAGTACCATCTGGAAGCAGGTAATTATCATTCATAATAAAGGAAAGTGGAAATACGATCGGAACCGTTTTCCCCAAGGTTTTTGAATTATGTGATTTACTGCACAAATCGCGACGGACTGTGGTGGGCTGGAAGGTGTAAGGAGTTATTTAATTTTGTTTATGCCCGTCTACTCAAAATAATGCAAGTTTAAAGCCATTTTAACTGATATTTACTTACATATTCACCCCTACACAAGAGTGGCAGTGAACATAGATTTTCTTGCAGTGAAAATTCCAATTTATACTTATTTTCAGTGTCGGTCGTACCCCAAATATGGACACAATCCCATGAAGCTCCCATTTGTGAATCAACCTGTCCTCTCACCAAAAATAATGGACTGGTTTGGGTATAGTCGGGACTGAGGATTACTGGTGACCAACATCTGTGTGGTGTGTCTACCGGTATGTTTTTAAAGTTTACATGAAAAATCTCTACACCATAACCAGTGTGATATGCCGCAATATGTGCGTCTTTAAAGTGTGAAATTATGTCGTCTCTGGATTGTCCATTAAATGTACATTCACTGAATCCCAGTGTTTGACACAAGGAACTGTTGTCTGGACTAAAAATTATGTGTAAATTTTAAATATTTAAAAAAGGGATATTATAATGGTTAGTTTTGTAGTAATATACTTCAGCTTACTTAAAAGAACACGATTTTTCATGATGTGATGTCTCGCTACGTTTACATTTGTGTGAACATCCTTTATCATGATAAGTGCAGTCAAATAGAGAGTTATCTAACACATCCTCTAAAACTCTTGCACGTATTTTGACTGCTCCATACGAAACACGACATTGTGGGCAGTTTTTCAGATTTGAAGAGCATTTGCTACATATTATGTGACCAGAGGTGCACTGATATATTTTCTTCTTAGGAATCAATAAACAAACGGGACAGGCAATCAAATACTCCATTGTGGAAGGCTAAACTAGGGAAGGTTGTTAATTACTTATCAAGGAATAGTTTTCTAAATTTACTACAATTAATATTAAACATTAAATAGTTTATTTAATAGAAATATAACTAGCTTTCTAAATGTCAACATAAAAACTGATTAAGTTTCGTTTAATAAAATAAAATGAAACTTTTTCCCACTTGATCTGACTTAAACCATGCATACACAGAGAAATTACACGGAAGTCACTCACGTAATATTACTCATACGCGATTTGGTTGGTGCATTCTCTTTTATTATCACACAACATATTACTTTAACTCATATCAGGATGATTTGAGGATTATTTTTCTCATGGAAATAGATTGATAATGCTCTGCAAGACCATTTTTCCTGCTCATGGTTAACCTCATAAAAACAGATCATAGCATCCATATATGAAACCATCTATTTACCGTCACTTACTTAAGTGTAATATTTATGATACCAATGTTCAAAAAATATGGTGCCTTTCTGGATACATAATAACATTAGTCAGCATTTCATTTTTATATACGACGTTGTTCATTATTAACATGTGAAGCATTTCATCTATATATAATGTATTTATCAACTTAAAGCAAACGCAGATTTGTGTAAAGAGTACTCACCCAATGGCCAATGGCACAACAGCATATTTTTTTTCAATTTGTCTTTATTACGAACAGTACAACGTTCTTACCAAACTATTCTTTGTGTTACGGCTTATCAGAATGACTTGTGAAGTTTCTGTCGTATGCATGTATTTGTTTTGCATCGATTTCTCCAGTATTGTTATACCAATGGTTGTTATCACGTACAATATACATATTCTGTCTGCAGGATAAACCATATGATAAAATGAATCATTCTGTGTTAGGAAAGAAGTCAACAGCCAAATACAGTTTTGATTTAGCGATTCTTATTGTTAAATGCAATAGAGGTTCAAAGGTATTTATGTAGATTTAGTCCTTTGCCGAGTCATGGAGTCAACAAGGAAACAGCTATTACTTGTTAAAAGTAGAACTGAAAAATTTAACTGGGGGTATGTGATTTTTTGTAATTTATTAAAAAATCGTTAAGTATGTAATTCAGAAACCTTTGCATATAATGTTCGGTTGCGTAACGAACTTTCTTAAAGTCATAAAATTTCAATTCTGTTTAAGTTCCAGCAACAACGGGAATTATAACTCAAGTATAATCCTTTACGATAGTCAAGACGAGAAGTTCAAATTCGACCTGCCGGAAACTTCAACTGAAGAAACTTATATGAGCGATATTTCATCCTCAATTCAGCTGATTTTTTCAAAAGCAGAAAAGTAAAATGATATTCACTATAGCTTTAAACACACGCATTCTGTCTAATTTAAGCGATGATGTCTGAATATATGCGTGTATTTTAACAGTTCCATCGAGTTGTTGTCAACTTTTAATCAACAGAATCACAGTACTTCAATATTTTTGAGGGTAATAATCCAAGATTCTGTACTAAAGAGTTTAGGAAGTTTGTTGATGGACCCAGTTATAACTGTTGAGGCCAGGATAGATGATAAAAGTTCTTTTCAAGCAGGTGATACCATAAATGCAATAATAATTACTTTCTTCGTCCATCATAATGTTTAACCTGAAACACACAAGCTAAATAAATTTTTATTTACCCCTAGTTATTTCACTAGATAAATTGAAAGCTGGCAAAGAGCTTGATACAGAGATACAAACTTTCTCAAGGTGGCAGTCATCTGGATTTTGCTTGACTTTCACTACGTTTACATATTCCATTGGATTTGAATGGTACACTCCACCTACAAAGAAAAACGGATGCAATATTTTACAAAAATTGTGGACTGATAAAACACTTGCGGATTGTTGTATTTTGACGGGAGATAACACAGAAATTAGATGCCACGGTAGCGTTTTAGCAGGTAATGATTATTCTAGCAATACATAATAATGTTTGAAATATTTATTTCCATTTGATTTTATTGTCGTGACAGCAAATAGTGACGTTTTTAATGCCATGCTCACAAGTGGATTACAAGAATCCAAAACAAAAAGAATTGAGATGGCTGATCTATCGGAGAAAGTGGTGAATGCGCTGTTGTCTTACATGTATGGTCAGGAAATCAAAATCTTTCAAATGGAATATGATATGGCTTTTGATCTACTTCGGACTGCTCACAAATATAATTTAGTTTCATTGCAATGGGATTTAGTGGATACTTTCCTCAAGAAACCTGACAACAGCTATGAAATGAACGCTGTATTGGGACTTTATTATTTCACGGTAAATATTGAAGAATTGGATGCACTCTGTGACAAAGCTGTTAACATTCTGAAGAGGCAAGTACAACCGCAAACCATCATGTAATTTAAAACGAATACAGTGACGATTACTTGCATATTTATTTCTTATTCGTAGGAATCCAGATCAGCTTGAGTCGTCGACTGCTTATCAAAATTTATTGGAAAAAGATCCCAAAGAAGCTGCTACGTTAACCCTTAAATTATTGAAATTGGTATCAATTGATGCCATCTTATAACACATTATCACGTCTTTGTTCGATATTCATTCATTATTTGTACTTTCATAGATTTTGATCAACTAAAATTTCTTCTAAAATATAAACGAATGAACTTTTTTATTTTAAGTGCATTGATCATGAGAAACTGCATTCAAAATACAACGTAAAGTTCACACGTATTGAAAAAAAGTGTCTATACTAATAATCATTATAAAAAAAATCCACTCAATAATTTCTCTCTCTTTACAATCAAGCTGACAATTAAACTATGAGCAATCATAGCTGCAGGTAGATCACCTACTAATTTACATTCACTAGTTTTTAAATGCTCGGAATCAGACATTTCCTTGATTGAAAACCGTATTTCAACCTGAGCTTTAATAGAATAACTACAGTGCAATACGCAACTCGAGATCAACGACCCATCCATCAGACGTAGTAAAAACGTTTTTCAAGCTAGTAACATCACCGATGTTATCATTAGAGATATTAAAGAAAACCGTGTTTTATCAAATACATAAAGAGAAGGGAAAAGTGAAAATGAGATCTGAAAAGTATTGCGAAGCTTTTTTCTGTTGGCTATACATGAAACTGTTTAACAAAACGCAGGGTGGCTTATAGTTCATAACATTCTTTGTGTGACTGGGACATATATAAGGCCATAAGTTGCAGAATAACGTACACGATAGTCAATTCAGTAACCACATAACTGCCAAAATACAAGTATAAAACAACGAGTATCTACTTACAAATAAATAACCGTTTATACCAAGCAATGATTAAACAAACACGATCAAGTATTACTTGTATTGCCATTTTTGGTCTTATCTCTTAAACCTTATAAGTTGCTGGTGATAATAATTATTTGCTTACCATAAAATCTTTGTTTGTTTCCAGCGAATGTCGAAATTAATGTATGTTGTTCTTGTCTGAAAAAAAAATACATTTCATGGATATCATTCATTGTAACAAAATTCCGTTCCTTCCGTGCAAAGCCAACAAACGAAACATTGATTCAGTCCTTCGCTGTTGTAATAGCGAGCAGTTTTTTTTATTTTTCATTTCTACGACTTTTGATTTCTGTGGAAGAGTTTAGTCATGGAATCCGCAAAACACCAGCTATTTCTTGTTAATAATCGCACCGAAAGAATCCAACCATTTAGGTATTCTAACACATTCAAATAAATATAAACTAGTTTGGCTGCTAAAGCTGAGAATAGAATATTTTCGAAACATTGAAAAATAAAATTACATTTGGTTTTGTTAAGTGTGCCAAATGACGGACGGCAGAAAGGTCAAGCACCCTCCTTTACGATAGTAAAGATGACAAGTTCAAAGTTAGCCAACCTGAATCCCTTACTGAGAATAGTTGCAGGAGGGAAGTTACATCCAAAACACTGCTTGCTATTTTGGATGGTCACATGTAACAAACACAAATATCATTTCCATTTTGAAAACTGATACAACTTCATAAATTTTAATTATCTAATACAAAATTCTGCCCACAGCTCCATCGAGTTGTTAACTTGGAAATCAACCCAACGGTACAATTTATTCCAGGATGACTTTAATGATTTAAAAAATATTTACAACCTTGTTAGCAGCACCGATCATTTTTGTGCAGGCAACTTTTCAAAAAAAACATTCCTTTCTCATCATATAATTGCTGGTTCATATAATAAATTTATCATTAGGCTTTAAATAATGTCTCAGCATTGTAGACAAATAACTTATATTTTTTTACAACAGCTATGAAATTACGTGATGAAGGATCCGGAAAGCCATTTGATAGTGCGATCAAAACCTTCAGCATCTCGGAATATCCTGGACTAAGGTTACTTTCAGTAACGTATTCCGTTATTTTAGAATGGGAGACTCTGGATGATGCGTTAGGTTACTCTCCTAGTGGGGCAACAGGTAGAATAAACAAATGTAACGTCTTGGAGAAACTATGGAAAGATAAGACGCTAGAGGACTGCATCATATTGACAGCAGATAATATGGAGGTTAAATGTCATCGTAACATACTAGCAGGTAATCATAGCGAAAGAGAAGGCATCAATGTTGCAGTGTTTAGAAATTTTAATATTGTTACGTTATAGTAAACAGTGATGTTTTTCATGCCATGCTGACCAGCGGGTTCCAGGAGTCCCAGACGAACCGAATTGAGATGTCAGATTTATCAGGAAATACTGTGAACGAGCTTTTGTCCTATCTGTATTGTCAGGAAATTAATACCGTTGAAATGCAACATGAGATGGCTTTTGATCTTCTTCGTGCTGCTCACAAATATAAAATAACTTCATTGGAAGCTGACATAGGAATGCACTTCTACGCAACGAACGCGGATTGACAGCTTCATATGAAGCACAGTTTTAGAACTGTATACTTTGCAGTAAATATAGAGGATTTTAATGCCCTTTGTGAGAAATCTTTGAACATATTGAGGAGGTATCATTCATTTACATTTACAAAAACTTTGCGCACATAATATTTATTAATTTGAAATTGCGGTCAAATTATTTTTTCAGAAATCCAGATGAGCTTGTTTCATCATCAGCTTATCAAGATTTATTAGAAAAAAATTCCAAAGAGGCAGCACTTTTGGCACTGAAATTATTGAAGCTGGGATCGCCAAGTGAATAATATACACTTGTAAATAGTTTAAAACCAAGCAGGAAGCCGAGAGGATGAATGCGTCATGACATAATTTTTGTGTATTATTATTCTAAGATTATTATTATTAATTATGTTAGCATTATTAAATATCATCCGAGGGATGCGACTTACATTGAGTTTTAGCACCACTTTTAATTCCATTCAGATTCCCTTAAAAAATAAAGCGAATTCGGAATTTTCTAATTAATACTAATATTTTTAGTAAATGTTGCACAACTGGCTAGAGAAACTGGCATTAATCGGCACAAAATTTTATGCTGTAATCATTACCTGTAAACAGTGACAAAAATGCATAATAACTTAAAGATAAACATGCTCCTAACTACCAAGTAAGTACTATATCATAACTGTTAAAAAAGGATAATGCTCTTAGTGGTAAATGCGGATACGTATTAACATAGTTATGTGACAGGCATATGAATGTAAGGAATTTGCAAGTAAAAAAAGCATGTAATTTATGGAGAGTTAAAAACATTTTTGGGTTTGCTGTTTGTCGCAAATACCAATGTAATACATTTATTTACCAGATAAGCATATACCCATAGACAACATACACATTCGTTTTTATTGCTATTAGCAACACACAAGAAGGTTTTGAGATTGTCAAATGCCAGCGTATGCCAGAAATTTAAGCCCTACATATCTCTGGCGTGCTGCTAAAAAACAGGTTCGTGTTGTTTTTCAATCAGTTGATTGATAACACTTTTTATCAAGCAATTTTCTCCTACAAAATTCATGATGAGAATGATAAATCAAACATATTGATCGTAGCAATTATGATAAATTATTTTTAAATTAATGGTCAGTAATATTACATATATTCGTCCAGTTATTGCTTTCTATATTAAACTAGCATTACGATTAAATGGTCTTAACGGTTTAGATTTTACGCTGTGTTAGTATTTTAATATGACATGCTTAGGATGTATTGGCAAACTTTTGTTTTAAATCATACAGTCGTTTTATCTTAAACATCGGTCCACATTCCAAACTAAGTACAAAAAATGCTTTTTTGGGAGTGTCAAAGGTTTTTGGTTAGCAATAATATGGTTAATAACGCACATACAAGGATTGTGGACTTTGGCTACCTGAATGCATGCGAAAAACTCATGCAATAAATTGATTTATGTTTTCAGTCTTGTACTGCCATTTGCCATTTTGCATGGCCATCTTCCCTGTCTGTGTTCCTTATGTTCGGTAGAAGAGAGCAAATTTTATAGTTATCTTACTTTGTGGAAGTGAGGGTCTGCTCATCCTTATGTA
>LJIJ01005025.1:0-12915 GCA_001718145.1 Orchesella cincta
AGGATTTGCTGTTATATATTTGTAACAGAGATAAATCATTCACATGGTGGATTCCCAACGTTTGAACACTAGTTTCCCTATCAATCTGTTGCAGGTGGTAGTTGTTTTGTCTGTGGTCTTAAGTATTTGACACCTTTACCTTTGTCCCTAGCTGCAGCTCTCCCAACTTCTCAACATTTTTACTCACATGAAGAAAAACAGTGCAAACTCATTGTTGTTTTCTTAAAAATGACAAAACGATAGAATGATAAATTCCGGTCTTTCCATTTTTTGTAATATTTTTAAGTTCAGACTTGAGGACTGAGACTGCAATCCGTCACAATTTCAATCTATTCCATAATTAAGTATCTCATCATTTATGGCCTGACGGAAATGAAAGCTTCACTGGTAACTCATAGTCCCATTTATGGTTGCAGGGGGAAAATATCTACGATTGGAAACTTTGTTGGGTTGTACCTTCGCTGAATAAAAAAGAGTGGATGAATGGACTTCACTAAAAACAACATAGCCGAACATTAACAGTTCGGAAAAGTTATCTGTAGACATGAAGGGGGAGTTTGAGCTGCACTACAATTATCATCTTATCACCCTGAGCAGTGTTACAAATGAGGTATCCATTTCATTTCCAAACCCCTATTTTATAAGCAGAAGGTGGCTGTTGTTTACTGCATAGTCTGGACGCCGACAACTATTTATTTGTGAAGTAAAAAAAGTACTTTCAGAAAAAAGATAGGTCAGGAATTTCGACTACATTATTTTGTGAAATAATATATATAATAATTATACTTTCAGGGAATAGATTATGCGACATTTCGGATTATATTGAGATGAGTTATGAAAGGGATATGAGTAAAGATGGTGAATATATAGGAAAGGCATAATTTCAGTTAATGCAGATATATAACGTTCGCGTGAAGTTTTCCCAGCTGGTTGCTTTTCTTAGTAAAAAGTCATGAACTAAACAATTTGTATTGTACATGACATATACAAATCATCAGCTTAAAATAATCGTCGTCATGAGATAAGACAGGAAAGCTGGAGTTACCTTAAATTTTCGTACTACTATTAAAGCTATAATAATTTTTATTTTGAAACTATCAGCATATATAAACTGACAGCAAAAACAACTGCTCTACTTTTGCTCATGTTACAATCTTTAAATTCTTTAATTTACACTGTTCCTGACTCTTCTTGAAACGCCCACAAAATTAAAATTTTCAAATGCCTGAATTTCAGAATTACCTGATTTGCGCCTAGTTTGTTTACCTCTGTTGTCCTTATATTCTTAAAGAAATTGCATTAGCTAAACGGACTGGAATAAATGTGCTGTTGTTTGTAGAACTTTATTATTATCCTTATTTATCAAAATCAGGAGTCATTGATTAACATTATCGATAGAAAATGGATGATTAGGTGTGCAAGTTTTGGAGACAAAATATCTGACCAAAGTGTCTCCACAAAACTATACAATGATCACAATTAAACTCAACTTCATAGTGCCATTAAATGAAACAGTTTGCAAACGATCAAATCGAGTTGATGCCAAGATGAATGTCTGATGTAAAACATGAATTAAATATTTAATGGATAGTCTCTGTATGTGGCGTGATTCAAGTTACATTTAATATTGTTAACACATACTAGGCGTAAAAGTAGATAAAAAGTTAGACGAAAGCAATTGGCAAGAAAAAACCAGCATTCATACACTTTTACACTTTTACACTAACTCTGGCTCCCGCAATGCAATTGCTAGATTTGTATTGTTTTTCACTAATGAAAAACAATATTCTTTGCAGTTTTGGTGACTGCAAAGAAACAAAAATTTGAGATTGACGTGACGCATCAGAAGATGGATGTTGGTATTTGCATAGTCGTAAAGCCGACAAATTTTTATTTAGGGAAGTTACAAAGTATTTCAGAGAAACAGATATCTTCGACCATCAAACGTACGGTTATAATAATAATAATAATAATGTGCGTTTATTGTCACCCAGAGCCCTTATATTACAAGGAAAGTTATTCTGAGAAGACATTGTAAAATATTGAGATAATAATGAGAGTTAATTCCATTTACAACATGGTCAATACACGAAGAGATTATTACATTATTTTCATTTTCACATTCAGTGTTAATAGATTTGAGTTGAGATTTAAGAATATGTGACATAAGTGACTTTTTGAAAACATTGAGAGATTTGTTGCTTTTATGTACGTAGTCAGGTAGTTGAAGCCACAGATTTGCTGCATTGTATTTGAAGGATCGTCGCCCCCATTTGGAGTTGCATTTAAAGTTGGGCCGTATGTATGTTCCATTTCTGGTGACTATAGAGGAGTCATGAGAGAAATCAAGATAATTCTTAAAATATCCATCATAACAAGTATACATAATGTTATAGGCAAGTTTCATACAATTATAGTTATATCTAAATTTAGTGTATAACCATTCAAGTTTGAACATATTTCATCACTTATACTGTCATATTTAACTTATTGACAACAAAGCGAGCTGCATGTCGGATAATTTTATCTAAGACTATAATATCAGAATTTCTTAATGATGAAGACCATACAACTGATGCATAGTTGAGAATGCTTAAAACATACGCGTTCATAAGTATAAGTTTGTTTTCTAGAGAAAGAAGTGATTTGCATGGGTAAAACATGGAGATATTACCTATACATTTCTTGTAGACATACTTAACATGTTCAGAGAAATTAAGATTTCTGTCAAGGAGCACACCAAGTATCTTGAGTGTATCAACACGTTCAATTTCAGTGTTTTGAAAAGTTAACTTAATATTATTACAGATATTATTAATATTTGGTTTAGATACAATAAGAACTTTAGTTTTGTTAACATTCAGTTTGACATGATTTTCTTAAGCCACTTACTAATAGAGATTAGGTCACGTTCTGTGTTTTGTATTAAAGTTTCGATATCGTCAGTCTTGCACGCGTTAAGCAAACTAGTATCGTCGGCAAACATAGTGGGTGTGGAATGAGAGATTGCGTTTGGAAGATCATTAATGTATAGACAGAAGTACAAACTGCTTGTAGATGCACCTTGTTGGATACCACGTGTGGTAAATTTTGTGGACGAGCGTCTATTACCTATTTGTATATACTGGATCTATTATAAAGTAGAGAAGTAATTTAGGGGCAGTCAATGCCGTACCAAGACATCTTATGTTGAAGAGTTGGGCGGTCGACGCTGTCAAAAGCCTTTTCAAGGTCGAGGGATAGTAGAATACAAATCATATCATTGTCAAGGTACTCAAACAATTTGTCAGTAATAGAAATTAAAGCATGCTCAGTGGTAAGTTTTTTCCTGAAACCAAACTGCCGATTTGATAGTAGAGAGTTTTTTTCCACATATTCACTCAATTGTTTGTAAAGACATTTGTCTAATAATTTGGTTATAACTGGCTGTATACTAATAGGCCTAGTTTCATTTGGAGTTGTAGGATTCTTACACTTTGGGACAGGGCAAATTCTAGCAACCTTTAGGCAATCAGGTACATTCCTGAACAGGCAAACTGATTAAATATATTAGTAAGAATACAAACAAAGTTTTGTGACTGTAGTGAGTACATAAAAATTCTATTACAAATACCCATAGGATCGAGAGCGGTTGAATTATGGTTTTTCATACACTGCCAACCTTCTAAGATGTCTTTCTGTGTAAATGTTTTGAGGTTAAATGTTTTGTTTTAGGGTTTATGGATGTTGGTTTTTGTGTAAAAGTAGGTGAGTTATTGATGTGTTGGTGGCAATGTTAACGTAGAAATCGTTGATTTCTTCAGGGTCAAGCTCTAACACATCGTGCTGCTTCTTTTTAAGCTTAAAAGTCTTACTAAGACCCGACCATAAGCCATTTTTCTCAATATTAGTATTGAGTTCGCGTTTTGTATCAGTAAAGATACGGTGTCTTATTTGTTTTTTGAGCTTGATAAGCTCACGGAATCGACGGGTGCAAGGATACCGTTTTTGCTTATTCAAAAGGAGCTTACGCTTCCTTATAGTCTGCTTAGTAAAGGCAGACACAGACATTTGTTTGGCTTTGACCATATACGTTTTGGTTTTTTGTGGAAAGTGTGTGTTAATGGTGTGTTTAAACGTGTGTATGAAAGAATCAAAGTTGGTTGGTTGAGTGTCTTGAAACTGGCTTTCAATATTGTGTATAAACTTACAGACATTATTCTCACTAAAATTACGATATGTCACAGTCCTCTTTTGAGGTTTGATTTTGTGGTAATGGTATGTACATTCTGTTAATAAGTGATCGGCTAAATGTATATCATAGACGTTCGTATTTCTAACCTTTTTATATGTATTAACGAAAATAAGATCTAACAGTTTGTTTTTACGTGTTGGTACCTTGATAATCTGCTTAACATTAATAGCTTTACAAAAGGAAGTAAGTGGTTCTAAAAAACTGTCTCTTAGGTTGTAATCACCTAATAAAATAAATTCTTCTTTGTTTCGCTGTAGATGTGAAATGAGATCTGTTATGTATTCAATGTCTTCATTGAGAATGGTTTTACTATAGTCTGGATGTCTGTATATACAGACAATGGTTAAGCTCCTCAAGAATTTGTACTGTATCTTAATGAGAGATATTTCTATATTTCTTGTTTCATTTGTATAATTATGTTGCCAAAATTTGAATTTTTCGGAAATTAGAATAGCTACACCCCTTTCTTTGGAGCTTATCCTATCGTTCCTGATTATGTTATAGCCATGAAAGTCTAGTAGTTTATGTTGAGGCTTTAAAAAGGTTTCTGTTAAGCATAAAATGTCGTATTTCTTGTTGTCTAAAATAGTTTGAAGTTGATGATATTTGTTTCTTAATGATTGTATGTTTACATGTGCTAGTTTTATGGTGCTTTCTATATGACTATCTTTCTTATCCAATTTACCGTTCTTAATTTTATTCGGTGAGGAAGGCTGAGTCATCTGGTTTAATTTGACGGGAGTAGTCATCATTGTCATCGGTATTCTCTTGTGTCCCGTCGTTTTTCTCTCGATCTGAGGTTTCCCACGCCCATGTAGTTTGGGTTGTTTTCATAAGTCCGTTTTACACGTCTGTTCGGCATATTTGCAGTGTGATGTTGAGAAATAGATGTAAAATGAAAATTACGAGGCATTGATGGCCTGTGATTGCTTGTTGATTCTTGCTTATTGTCATTTTGTGATGATGTCTTCGGTGTTGAGCAAAAATTTGCTTGCGATGCGGATGCTGAGATTTGATTTGAGCATGTTGGATTATGGTTTGGTTGACCAGAGGAGCGTTCATTGTTCTGTATTTGCGTTGATGATGATTCGACAATGGTGTTGGATTGGCTTTTAAAAATTCCCATTTCACCATGACAGTTGCCTTCGCCATCAGAAGACTGTATTTCAGAATGTTCATAATATGTATCTCATTCATGAAATAGTTTTCCATTGATAATGAAGTGGACAAAACCGTTGTCAGCATATAACTTTTTTGATTTCCAGTCAATTCTGACTTGGATTCCTGCATTAACAAGTTCTTCACGCTTTTTTCTTAATATGTTGTGGTCTCTCCTTATGGTGAAGGGCAAGTCTTCACTGATTTTTATTCCGTTTGGCAAAGTTGATCGCATTTCATACGCCAAGTTACGATCACTATGAGACATAAATCGCATTCGAATTGGACGTTGTGATCCTGCTCTTAGAGCTCCAATTCGATACACTGTGTCAGTTTTGATTTGTTTTTTGCACACTGTGGAGATAAGACTGTCAACTGTATGTTTTAAATTACTATTTTCGTTGGATGCATCAGGTAGTCCATGGAGAATAAGATTCTGGAATTTATTTTCACGATGTAGAAGTTCATTTTCATTTTCAAGAAATTCAACTCTTTTCCTGAAATCGAACTGCTCAGCTTCAATCACTTCAAACCGTTCACTATTGTTTGTAATTATACCGTCAACTTTTTGTTCAAAACGATTCTGCTGTAAAGCAAGTTTGTCAACCTTTGCGTTTGACTCTTTGATACCATCAACTAGATTTTAAGCAAAGAGTTTCCCGATTTTTCTAGTGATGTCACTTCTCCAGATATCTGGAACGTTGGAAGGATTCGATGATTTTCGTTAGTTTCTGTTTGATTATCTGTGTTCATTCGGTCATTGTCCTTATCCATTTTGAAGAAATATTTTGTAAAACTTGAGATAAAAACAAGGTCTTTTATTGTTTACTTGTGGTCAGGATAGGTAAAAAAAAGTGATGTGCGTGTGTGTGTAGAGCTTAGAAAAGGTTCAGGAGCACAAGGAAAGGACATGCGCACAGCTTGAATGACAGAAGATAGAATGACAAACAAAGCTAAAGCTAGCTGTATCCAAATTCTTCTGCAATTTTGGTTTGACCCTTCTTAGAAACGACATAAAAATTAGTTTGCATTCTTTCTTTAATTTCAATGGATATTCCGAACCAACTTTGTGGCTGACTAGAAGTACAGTGACATTTATTGGTCCTAGTTGTGGTGCTAATATAAATTACTTGTTCCACACTTGATAAAGCATTAGTCATTCACCACAAACCAATATTTATCAGCTTTTCCTGAAGATAAATTTGTTGAAACGTGCAACAAAGTAAAACAAGAAACTATTTTGTGCAATTTTTCCTATTTTATTATAACTAATCATGTATGAAAATGTTTCAAAATCATCAAAGTCCTGACATTTGATGAGAGACGGGAATTTAAAAAATGACTCAGTTCCACAACGAAAAGCAAACTGTGTAAATATACAGAACGAAATAAAAAGAAACAGATGCCCACGAAGGAGTTTAAATTTCTGGCGAATGTTTGAACAAAAACACGATGTTTCGTTTGTATTACAGGATCACTAGCTAAAATAGTTTACAGGCAGCTCTTGATGAAACAGTTGCTAAAATCAGTTACTGAAATTTTTGGTCTTGATTTATTTTGTTTGTGAAGAAGTGGAAATGAGTGATAATAATTGTGGGCAATCGAAGCTGAATAAGAAATTATACCAGATTTCACTTTCTGAATTATCTTGTCTTCCAAGGGGGAAATAGATATAAATGGAATTTCAGGAACAGTACAAATAAATTACTGAATGATGTTCGTCCACTTCATGAATTCTAATAGTTGGAATGGAGAGTCAGGTGGCACCAGGAAACAACCCACGACGTAAAGAGATACAAGTTGTGACGTTTCTGTTTTAAAGCTCTTATGCAAGATTTCAATATGAGACATTCATATTCCGTTTATAGGTGAAACACAAAATGCAGTACGTAAGATTTTAGCATGCACATAATCCATTTGTTTGATATTGCGTGGGTGCAAGGTACTTTGTTTGCAGTCCAGAAGGAAATGTAAGTCACAAATGCTTGAACAAGTGAACAAGGTAAACTTGAATTGAATTACGCATTGTCTGTAGTTTGATAAGTTGATTCTGAACCATAAAATCTATTCTCGGACGTGTTTTACACGTCATGAGCAGCAATAAAAGATGAATTTATAGCTGCTGCATGATGGTCAGCAGACCGTGGGAATAAAAAGGATGCTCGCCGAACATACACTACCATGAAAGCATACGCTTCACACAAATCTTTTAGGTATGCATTTTTTCAATACTATGCAAAATACATGAGCTGATGATTTTTATGAATAGCATGTTGTATTGCTTGACCACAAGTGGTTTGTTGTATAACTTCAGGTGCATATCAAGAAGAATTGGTATTGCCTCGCCCGTCTTTTGTCTGTCAACATGATAACTTTAAAACCGTTTGGGTTTTCGAAATCGTGATTTCTCCAATTGACGGCTTGGGTCAAGAAGGAGATTAAGTTTGTAGATGGGTTATCAGGAATCACGAGAAAAATGTCCAATGATAAGCTCAACCAATTAATAAGCGACACATACGTTTTGTGATATATCAATCGAAAGCTACTGGAGTGGTGATGATGATAACAGTGCTTAACTAATTTTAGTCAGAAATTTAAAAAAAGTTAAAATTGTAGCAATTTAAATTGTCACGCTTGGGTTGTGATATATCAATCGGAAGCTGCACTATAGTAGATTTATTGAATGACAACTCTCTATAATTTTTTGTCCAGCCAGCCAATATTTAATCAAACGAATCACTACAGAATTGAGTTTGGACGACATTTACACAAAACATTTGTTTAAATATAACCAAGCACTTTTCAATTAGCGACGAAAGTTTACAAACGGTGTTTCATATATTTATTTACAAACATGAATTTAAATCCTTCTTGGGACACATGGTTACATTTTCATCGGAAAATAAAACGAGGAGTTGAGATGTGAAGGCTTTATTATGTTAGCATGATCTTCAATGCAATGTTATGATATTATTTTTAGATTTTTGAGTAATTCCAGGTGTAAAAACGTGACTGGTCAATTTATATTTTCAATACAAGTCAATACAAGCCATAGCATTAGTTAGGAAACCAGACGGACCAGATCATTAGCCTTTCAAAAGAAATTTTCACAGTTAAAATTAACCGTATTCGATTGAATTAATTTTAAACCCATTTCAAAGGAAGCATTTAAACGTCAACAGACGGCGTCGGACAGACGCATGTGGTGTTCTCATTATATAGCTATTACTTGATTGAAAGAGGTGCTCGGAACCGTACTGACGTTACATAAACATCGACGCATTTCTCAAAATCTGGAACAGGTACCTTTTCTTGTATATCACTTGAATATTATGCAAACGAGATAATGAGAAGTGAAATCATTTTGATGGTGATAACGTGTTGCTGACAATGCAACCTAGATGCATTATAAAATCACCGCAAGGGGATTTCTACCTAAGAATAATATTTATTACCCATTTCATTTCTAAAAAATCTGGAACATAGGTCTGCCATTATGTACTTAAAAATATTATGCAACAAAGCCCATTGATATGCGTTGGTGGCTCGCACTCACATCACCAAACAATAAGAACCCGGAAGACTTCTGGACTTCTGGAGCAAGTTTGCAAACGAAAGTGAGCGGTGATAGGACGAAAATAACAGCAAGCAGCCATCCTCAGCGATGAGGAAGAATATATTGAAAATTCTTGTGTATAAATATCATTCAAAATTTCCAGCATGGCATCAGACTGTAAGCAACCGCTCAACTGGAATCTTCAAGATAATCAACAAAGCTAGTTGTGCATTGAAATGGACGGAAAGCTATCCTTTATGGCGACGTGGGGCATTCTGCTCCTATCATTTGGTATGTATTGTCCAAGAATTTCAATCTTTACTTGTACTTTTCAAAAATCTAATTTAATTTTTTGAAATTGCAGCAACCTTTGTCAACAGTCAAGATGACGGATGCACGTGGCTACCCAACACAAAGGGCGCACCGAAATGTTCGCCAGGAGAAGACATGATATATGAAATGCGCTACCGGAACGGTATGAACACCGCCTGGTGTTGCAAAGCTGAAGCTCCCGGAGGTAAAAAATAATTTTAGTTCAATTCAATTCAATTCACCCCATAACTTAACAATACAAACTTGCTCACATTCCAAAATTAATTACAGCACCGGCTCTTCGAGCTCAGTCCTTAGCTTGTCGAACTACGCGTGCCTTGCCCCGGGTAAGAGCGACCCTGCAGCACCGAACTCGACACTTGGGTGATCAACGGGACAGTGAACGTGTACGATGAACTTGCCCGTGATTCCTGCACCAGCGATAGCGGCTCTCCTGGTGAAGCAATTTATTGTTGCCGCAAAGGCACAATGGCGAAGGCTCTCTTGCATCTATGGCTGGCGCCGCCGAACGCGCAACGAATTTCCACTGACATGGTCCGCCTCGACTCATTAACCTACTCGTGTGACAGTGCGGTGCGTAGCAATTTCTTATGCAAGACAACGCCGCTACATGTCTCACCGGGTAGACCTCTCACTCTCGCTGGTTACTGTGAGGTTCGTGCCAAGCCACGGCTTGAATTAGCGCAATAAGTGATGACTAAGTAGATTACCACACGGGAGATGACCTCAAGATATGAGAATCAAATGCCGCTGTTCGAATGTTAGGGCAGGAAGACTCCATAAAGCGTGTGACACGACAGGGCCCGAGACAGATGACTACTACTATCGTCAAAAAGCCACATTATACCATCCCGAACATACAGCGTTCCGCTACCAGGGTCATCCCGAGCGTGTCGAATCTAACCAATCCAAAAGATCGGACCAACGCGTATATCACCACGAGTAGTTCGTTGCTTCAGAAGTTAGATTTCGCGTGTACTATAATAAATTTGACCAAATGGTCAAAGCTCTTCCTTCATTGCCGCCCAACTTTGGGCGTTTGATTTGACAAATTATAAGTGTACCTTCAGCAAAATATCCCTAATGCAAAATATTTTCAGCTTTTAACATACTTTCAAAAAACCGCATCAAGACGTAACCTCGTGGGGGATTGACGGACACTCGGAACGGTTATTTGATCTTTTTACAAAAAGGCATTGTTGATTCGAAGCGATGAAAAGGGGTGCCTTCGGTTAAAGGGGTCATGGCCCGTCAGCAAAACAATGCCGCAGTGCCGTGGTGTCACTGTGCCTTGGAAGTTTGGATGGGAGTGATTACACTTCCGGATGGGCCCAGTATGGTCACAGGAGACTATCCAGGCCGGGCTCTAGCAATTTGTCGGATAACGACTGGAATTGTAATGTGCTCTGTGACGTCTTGGTTTCTGCCGGGGGGAATTTTTATGAATTGTCATCAAGGCAGGGAGATTGAAATGAGAAGTGGTGAAACCATCCGGACCAAATTATTTTACTGAGGTGGATTTTCGTGTTGACGGCGAACTATGGATTATGGAAGGAAGCCAGTGTGTTTAGCGAGGACCCTCTCTATCATTTTCAAATAGCTCGAGAGACCCTCCACTTTACGGGAAGTCCACTCTGACTGTTTTTGTGCACGTCCAAAGGTATAATGAAGCAGAACATCAAGTGAGGATTATACTCTCGGACTCATGGTAAAGCCCTGTGGAAGGGACTCTCTATTCGCCCTCAGGATACTGTAGGTCTTACCCGTGGTAGCGCTCCATCCTTATTGCTGATGGAAATGTGCGGAAAGGCCACTCTTCGGCGAGTGAAGGTTTGGTCTAAAGGGCGTTGGTCCCCAAAGCTATTTAATGAGAGAGTCCACACCAAGCGACGGAACGCACACCTCCCAAAGCCGTTAGAAAAGCGATGTTGAGCAACTCTTACAATGGTTTCAAAATGATTGCGGAAATGAATTAAGTCAAATCGTTTGCAGGCACAAGGAAATAATACGATTCGCAAGAGAGACCATTACCTTGCGATACATTTGAACTACGCTAATATGTATCCTTCTACCGTCAGAGTAGTGCTGAGTTAATCAAGCTCAATGTAATAAGCGCTATAGTGAGGATGCCCTGTTTGAAGCGCAGTTTGTGGTTCAACCTGATGAAGGCCGTGTTGTTGGACTCATTAGAACAAATCAGTCCAATCGATGCAGAATCTCTACCGCGAGGCCTCCCAAAATAGTGCTGCACTGTTCGCTGCCTCCTGGTTCGGCATTAGGAAACTTTGTCCCAAGTTTCGACCCGTTTCCCGAGGAATTATCGGAAGCTGGCCGGTCGTATGAAGGGAGAGCCTGAGTGGGAAAAAGGGACGTTAGACTAATTTTTTCGATCATTTGATGTGCAGTTGTTGGGTCAAGGCGATGCCGAGATGCGGCGATAGTTTTGACAACGTGTTTGTGGTATTCATGCGATGTGACTAGATACAAGGCACAATGTTTATGCTGTCTATAAAAAATGGCCTGGGTAGAAGTGGGTCGAGGGACCAACTTTGGCAATACTCGAATATGAACCCAAGCAATAGAGGGATCATCTGTGGTCGGGTTCTTTTTAAAATTGTTCTTGGAACCTCACCGCATTTAAAAAGCTCGATTTAATTAATTCAAGTGTGATTGTCGTAGGAGGTTGAAAAGTACTCTGTGTGGATCTAAATGCGATCGGGAACTTGTAGGAGCGTCTTATTGCAAGTGCGCAGACGGACGCAGATGCAACCTTTTAGTGGAGGGTCCTTAATCTGCAACCCGATTCGGCTCTGTGAGTGCGGAGCGTTGTCCCAATTGTAGTAGGGACGTTTCGTGGCATGCTGGCTGCAAGTGCGGGCTGCGTGTTCCGGTCTCCCATATGCGATTCAAGCCGGCCATTGCACAACTTACACAGCTTGTGAATTTCTAAAGAGCGTTTGATGATCAGTGGCGGGAAAATCCTTCTATTTTCTAAAAAACGTTGATTTTAGTCTGTGAAAACTTAAAACATTGTAAATAAAAAACCTTTCATTTATCCATTTTGTTTTCTAATTCCATGAAAAATAAAAATGATCACTTTAAAACAACATTTACGAAACATACTTTATTTTTTTTACATCTGTAAGCATAATGTCAAAATGGTAAAGTAATTAACTTTTAAATATCTTTTAAACTCGTAACACAACATTTATCATCAAATGCAAACGAGTTACATGACCGTTACGCTGCATTCAGTTTTCTGGATTCATACTCGAGACGCAAACGTAACAAAAAAAATCCCGTTCCATTCTAGAAGAAAATGTCAGCCACTCATGCTTGAGCAAGAATATTTTATTTCAAACACATACCACGTATCAGGTAGATTTCATATATCTGCTCTCTAAATCGAGATTAGTCAAAAATATGTAGTCAAGAAATCACTGATGTTTGCCTTTATCGCGCCTTTTCTCGGTAATCTGCCTAAGGAGAAGATGTGGGTTATTTTTGAATTCGGAGTATCGATTGTCTTTGTCATGTGAGCATTGAATACTCACAAAATTCATCTAAAAACCACTAGATTCAGACCAATACGGCTTGTTGAGACCTAATGTGCAGTAATACTTGAAATATGATA
>LJIJ01005026.1:0-12914 GCA_001718145.1 Orchesella cincta
AGAGAGAGATACAGACCACCAGAACTACAGTCAAATAAAATGTTTCCTTTCAACTAGATTCGCGTCTATGTAAACAAGTTCAAAAACTGGACTGCATGTTAGTTGCAGCAATATTGGTATTTATAGAAATTCTCTGAGTAATGCCGCAAAGCATATTTATATGAAATAAAAGAACATGATATCAACATCATACAGGAAAACAACTCTGAGTCATGGTTATTGGGACCCAACTTAAGTGAAATGCCGAACAAAACAAGTTTTTTCTTATCATGTAGCACGGTTTTCAATGAATGTACAAATGAAGTTTGCTGCTGCTTTGTTTCAGTGAAACTGTATGATAAAAATATCGCAAATAATGAATAGTTTCATATATTTTATATCATTCTGGATCGGTACAAACCCAAAAACTGCTTCAATCTCATTACGCTGAAAAAAGGCTATGATACACAAATAATTCAGTGAAATGAACAATGTAGTTCATAATACTGCAAAAAGTTATTACAAAGCAAAACCAAAGCGAGTTTCATGGATTGCTTGGGCAAAATTGATAACAACTTTTGGTCAAATACCTAACAGTATGCTGGAGAATAGCCAATGTCTTTTTTACTTACATTATGTATCGCATTTATATACAATACTTATATGTTGAAAGGAATTTGGTACTTTTGCTTTTCATTGAATTCATCATAGGAAGTGGAAGGAGTTGTTTCAGCACCAACTGTGATAAGTTGAGACTTAAATAAATGAAATGTGCAAAAAGCACAGCTTGTGAATTCCATTTCTCAAGTGGCTTAAGTTTATAAGTACATATCGAAATGATTTTCAAATTATTTTTAACTTTTGTAATGTCATTGTTGTTTGAAATGGCATTGACGGAAAACGATATTGCTGTAGAAATTAGTCGTAAGTAATCAACTATCAAACAGAAATAATTTTCACAAAACCGTTTCTAATTAATATCTTCAAATTGTAAAAAATTTAGCAACAAATGACATAGAAGCCACTGATTTTGCTCAGTTTCTTTCCATTTTGTCGGAAATCCGGGTCAACATTCAGACACTGAACTCATCCATGAAAAATATTGAAAGTAAGCTTAGTCAAATAGAAGCAGATCGCCGATCTTCGGTGAACACAAACCAGCTGAAAACGGAGCTCAACTATCTAAAACAAGATTTCCTGGTGTTTCAAAATGAAAGTGTGTCACAATCAGACATTTATGCAGCACATTCCGAAACAAACGGGCTGCAAAGAACCGTCACTCAACTTTCAGAGAATGTAGCAGTACTCATTCAGGAAAGTCGCTCTCAATTCCCAGAAATACGGAACGATATCAACAGTCTTCGGGGCAAACTGCAAGATCTGAGTCAGAAAGTTGTAACGGATATTAAACTAGGACCTGCTGAAATAACTGCAATTTGGCGAGGCGTAGGATATTTTGACCATGCACCGTATGTAATCACCAGGGTGAGTAATTTTAACGCTGATGCATACCCAGATATGTTGGGAGGAGAAAAATTCAGAAGTTGGTGAACGGGTCTTGGAGAGATATTTCCTCTGGATAATACCCTTTAAATTTATGTAGAGATGTTTCTAATACATGTAAAGCACTAATACATTTTGTCTTTTTTGAAAGAATATAAGTCAGTTGTTTTATTGTTATCAATAAATTATTGAAAAACGTTGCCACATCATTAACCTAAATTGCTTCCTGTTTGATCATTTGAAAATTCATGCTTTACAAATAAAAGGGTTTTGGTTGTTAGTTGCTTTCAACACGATCAATTCACTAGATTCCTGGCATCTTAACAAAAAATTGACATAAAATCGAATATTTTAGTCATTCTTCATTAACGGTTTCCCTAAAGATGAAAGACAAGAAGGTAAAATATACTTAGATTCGTGAACTGAAATTTGTGACTCGAGGTGGTTTTTATACTTAGAAGGTATGTTTACCAAACATAAAAACCTAAATTTTTGCTAGCTAAATAAATGCTAACGTTAGCATTTATTCTTTATTATAGAGTTCTCAATTATTCGCGCAAGTACAAATAATGTTGAACACAATATACACAATATAAGTCAAAATATATGGAAGTCTATCAATAACTAGAATTTTGCTTAAACTGAGAACGAAGTATCATATTGTAAAAAAACAATTAAAACTTGATGTGGATTAACGTGTAGAAAAACTTTTTTGTAACAAATTTTGAAGTAGTTTAATGGGGTAGCATGAGCAGATTCGATTTAGTCGTGTTTCTTGATTAGGCACTATTCTACAAAAGTCATAACAGAAAATAATATTTATTTTATCAATAAGTGTTAACATATTGCATCAGCAAGTCAGTTCGCGAAGATAAACAGTGTCAAAATCAGGAAAATGTTTTTACAGTGGGCCATGAAATTGCTTCCCAGAAAATGCCTTGTCGTCGCAAAGTCTGCTTAAGGATACATCACGTAAGTGATATGCCAAATATTTGTAGAGCGTAGGCTCAATAGTAAGATTGCTAAATTATTCCTATATTCCCACATATGCCGCTGTAGCTCAAATGGTAGAGTGCAAGGGGCCTAACCTTGAGATACCAGCAACAGTTTCTGTCAATTTCTAGATACAATATTAACTTAAAGGTAAGCCAATTAACTCCATCTCATATAATATAGATTCATTCCACATGCAATTAGAAAATTGTCATGGTATAATGAAATAATCAGAAAATGTTCAGAAGTCAAGATAATATCGGACAGATAATGAAAAAATACGTTTTCTTTTCTAATTACTTTCGTTTACAACAACAGCCTTGGAGTTCTATTATGAATGGGAGGATGGGTGGGAGCTACTTGTAGTGAAAATGAGGAATATATATATGGAGTGGTACCCAGTTTAATTAGAGCTAAACTGGAACATTCTTGTCGTAATTGTGGGGTAGCTGGTACAGAGCACCACTACTGCAACTTAATTTGATGTCTCAAGCTGATTACTGCAGTTCTGCGAATATTTGGCTTTCCGTTACTTGCAACGTTAGTTTAAATATATTACACTTGGGCTAAACCAGGTCAAGTTCTGAAAATGAGCTTTAGCATGATGAATAATTTGGGGCAATGTAAGAAACGTAAAATTTTCTACTTCGTAGTGTTCCTTTATACCTTACAAATCGTTATAAAAACAACAAATTCTTTTACGGTTATCCCTGTTTTTAGCAGAGCGATAATGGAAAACATTAGGAATCAACAAGAAAAAACTGAAAAAAGTTGCTACTTGAGTTTCAATCTACATCAAAATTTTGCAAAGAATTTCTTGGATTGGGTAACCATATCCGAATTTCAGGAACCATTTGAATTGTTCAGTTTTGCAATCTCAAACGCCAATTATTCAGCATCTTATTCAAAATACAAGTCCAACTGTTGGACTATTGTTATCAGCATTGCAGAGACTTTTTCCAACCAACTTCTACTGGTGTCTGGGAACACAAACTACAATCAGTTTATTTTTATTTCCGAAAACGAAAACAGGTTAGTGCAATACATGGATTCTAACAAGCTGCTGGATAAAGTTGTTCATAAATATGGAGTATATTTCAACATGTTAAAAGAAATTTCAAAATCGGGTATTTAATACAGCCAAGTGTTTACAGTGGAAAATTTGTGAAGTCTGAAATCCCAAATTTTACAAAAGAAGCCGAATTCTGAACGGAAGAACATTATTAGCAACATATTTAGCAAAATATTCACCATTCTTTGTTCTGAAATCAAACGGTCAACTAGACGGAATGCAGAAGAGACTGATATCTGAAATCGAGAAAAAAAAACGTTACCATCATTTTGAGCCATCAACCAAGAACTCCAGGTTTTGGAAACATTCTTAACGGTAGCTGGACTGGTTTACTTGGCGAGCTTGTTGCAGGGCGCGCAGACATAGCTGCCACTTTAGGGCCAACTTTCTCCAGATACTCTGCCTTTACTTTCCCTACTCCGGAGTACCTTATTTTCCTAATATTTCTTGTAAAAATCCCAGCCGAGTTTCCGCAATGGGAATCAATAATTCATCCCTTGACTCCAGGCTTATGGTTTTTAACATTTATCACGTTTGTTGCATTTGTACTGACTTTCACTTTGAAGAATTTCCTTGACAATCAGAAATGTTTTTACTTAAACGACTTGATACAGGTTGTTCAAACCTTATTCACAATGTTGCTCGATCAGCCAGGAAACTTTCCAAATCTCAGAGGTTATCGAATAGTTATCCTGCTCTGGATAATATTTTGTTATATGATTGGAGTCGCATACAAAAGCAATCTTGTTGGTTTTCTAACCTTTGCTGAAAAACGAAACGTTCCCACAACATTTAAAGAACTTCACGATGACCACCGTTATAAAATTATACTTAACAAAATTGGAGGACCGGAATTGGAAATATTTAGAACTACAACAAATCCCGTGTTGAAAGGCATTGAGAAGAAAATGTTTATATCTACAAATACTACATCATGTTTAAAATCTGCATTTTCTGATGAGTTTACTGCTTGTATTGCGTGGACCTCAATAATTCATTCCTCAGTTGCAAAAGGTTTTGCTTCAGATCAACAAATTCGATCATTGATGGCTAGCAAAGAGTCGGGTGCATATTTATATGGAAGTTTGGGTTTAACAAAACATTCAATATATTTGGAGTTGTTCATTTTATTGGAGCTGCAAGAGATGCGGGATTAACTGAAAAGTGGTATAGTGATGGCCTTAAAGTAACTGAGTCTGAATCTAGACAAGGTAGGAAAAAGTAGGAGCTCATGGACATATTACATACCGAGCAGCGGCAATGATGAAGAAACTAGTGAACGTGTTCTCACTACAAACCATCTTTTCGTGGTTTTTGTGATGGTAGCATTGGGAATCTTGTTTTCATTTGTTAGTTTCATCGTTGAGTATTGTGTTTCGTATGAATTCGAATAATAAAGTAAACATGAAATTTTGAAATAGAGAAAAGATTAGGTTAAAAAATTATCACAAATATGGAGTAATTATTGTAGTTGGAAATGTTATGGAATTAAAAATGTAATGCTTTTAATGTCTCCTCCATGCTTATCATGGAAGAATCGTTGAACTTTTTATTTATCAGTCAGCTAATAAATAGCACAACATATCAATCAATCTACAATTATTGATGAATGCACCGAACGATTTATACAAGAGTGTAAGCAGCAGGCTTTCGCGAAAGTCCCCAAACATCATATTATTTTTTTTCGACTTTTTTATGTGATATCTTAAAAGATCTCGTAATTTCTAAGGAATACATGTCTTTTCTTTCTCGGGTAAATTGAGGATACCTGAGCTGGGGCAACCTGAAGGTTTTGAGCAACGGATCGCGATTTGCGCCTTCAGTTTTATGACCGATTGACCTGAAATTTTGGCATGCCATAACTTCCAACCAAATCCCGGAGCGCTTTTCAGTAATTTTTAAAAATTTGAATTTGGGCCGTGATTATTTAAGTTTGAAATTTAAAATTAATTTTTGATTAAATCTGAGTATGGGATCATAATCTACACCCCTAGAACATAGAAGATTCATATTTTGTTTTTTGAAAAATTGACCGTTACAAAATTTTATATTTGTCGCCAAAGGCTTCCTTTGCATAAAATTAAAAATTTCTTTTCATAAATAGTTAGCCTACACAATAGGAAGCAAACCAAAAAAATTTTCACCCAAATCCGCCAAGTAGTTTTTATAATATTTAGGTTAGTTGGTTCAGGGAACATTGATTTAAATATTTAAAACTTTAAATACCTCAAAACTACTTGGCGGATTTGGTGAAATTTTTTTTGGTTTGCTTCCTATTGTATAGGGCTAACTATTTATGAAAAGAAATTTTTAATTTTATGCAAAGAAGCTTTGGCGCCAAATATAAAATTTGTAACGGTCAATTTTTAATTTTATGCAAAGAAGCTTTGGCGGCCAAATATAAAATTTTGTAACGGTCAATTTTTCAAAAAACAAAATATGAAATCTTCTATGTTCTAGGGTGTAGATTATGATCCATACCCAGATTTAATCAAAAATTAATTTTAAATCAAAACTTGAAATTAACTCCGCCCAAATTCAAATTTTAAAAAATTACTGAAAAGCGCTCCGGGGGGATTTGGTTGAAGTTTATGCATGCAAAATTCAGGTCAATCGGTCAATAAATGAAGGGCGCAAATCGCGATCCGTTGGCTCAAACTTCAGGTTGCCCCAGCTCCAGGTATCTTCAATTTTAACCCCGAGGAAAAATGAAAAGAACATGTATTCTAGAATTACGAGATCTTTAAGATATCACATAAAAAATCGAAAAAAATATATGATGTTTGGGACTTTCCGAAAGCTGCTGCTTCCACTCACAAAACATATGTGAGGCGATGCTTTAAATCTAATTTTTAAAGGGATAAGATTTTCCACTCGGCTTGAACACAACCTTCTATTGGTTCCCACCCATCAGTAACAGCTTCAACTCCAAAATTAGCCTTGAGCAGAATGGTAGACTAGGCAATAACCGTGTACTCATCGTGATCCTCAACATACTCCAAACTGATAAGTTTCGGTCTCAACTCTTGAGCAATCAAGCTTTTCTCTCCATGTATACCAGATAATTACGCGTAGAGCACATACTCTACGGGAAAAGTTTTCGTCATCGTTTACCCAGGTCAATGACATCAGTTAAAGCATTCATTAGTTTCAGACTTATCCTATTCATGAGATATAAGCCGACAGCGGCAGCAACTCAGCTACGTGTAATTCTTGATAATTCGGAAGAGAGTTCCCAAAATATTCCTTATTTTCAGCTTGAGATGAGAAAATTATTGGTACATTTCGGGATGAGCATATTATCGTAAAAGTGGAGGTTCTTGTGTTTAATCTTGGGAATGAATCGGATTTAAGTGCTTACAAAATCATTTGGCAGATTTAATTATATCTAGCCGAAGCCAAAAACTACATGTTCAATTGAAACATTTACATTTTTGGACGTTAATGCAGTAAACGTCGTTAGTTCAGTTTTAAAATTCAGCACGAATTGATAAAACTTACAAATCGCAAGTTTATCAAAAAATTGTTTCAGTTAATAAATACCAGCTATCTTTCTCTTACTCACATGATTTTACGTAACAGTCAAGGTGCAAGTGCATGATTCGTTCATGCCCATCCCAAACTCTTTGAGCATGGACTCTGGAATGAGATAGGATGATATAAAATTTATCTCGTTGTTGTGGTATGATAATAAATTGGTTTGATTGGCAGCAATGATATTCATCCGTTCATAAAAAAAAACTCAGAATTGTACCAAATTGTAAGTAGCCATCTGATATTTATATCATTTATCATTCAGCGTTTGTTCAAGTGGAGAGTGGAACATTTTTACATTCCCACATTTCATCTTTTAAACCATACACGTTGTGAAATTTCAGCAATCAGATAATTGAATACAAAAAATGAGTGGAACCGTAAATCCCGACCTGTTAGCCAAAATCCAAAGGAGGCAACAAGAGCGCAAAGAATCTTTTGCCAAACTAAAAATTTCCAATATTTTGGACGAGCAAGCCAAAAAGATTGTGGAGCTCCCTTCAAAAGAACTAGTAGAGCAATTGCAATCTCGCAAATTAACAGCCACCCAGGTTCTCACGGCGTACACAGCAAAAGCTTTGGAACTCACAGAAAGAGTCAACTGCGTGACGGAATTCATTCCACAAGCTCCAGTAAGCTAAAAATTTTTAAATATAATTTTTTTGAAAAAAAAAAACAAATTTTTTTGTAGGAATGGGCTTCAAAGCTGGACAAACTTCCAACCGTTGCAGGTCCTCTGCACGGGATTCCCATAGCTGTAAAAGAGGATGGTGATATTGAAGGAATGGATTCAACAGTCGGCTTTGCCAAGTTGCTTTACAAACCTATGAAGAAGCATTCCACATTGGTGCAAATTCTTCTGAAACTGGGAGCTGTTCCATTTTGCAAGGTAAATGTGCCCCAGTCCATGTTTTCGATGGGGAGTGAGAACCCAATTTATGGACTCACTTTGAATTCAATCAACGAGAAAATGGGGCCTGGAGGTTCGAGTTCTGGCTCAGGCTCCATTGTGGGTGGAGGTGGAGCTCTGATTGCAACTGGGAGCGATTCTGCGGGTTCTTGTCGAATTCCGGCTATGTTTCATGGGATTTGTTCTATGATTCCGTCGACTGGAAGGATGAGCGATAAAGGAGTTTTACAATGTCTTCCTGGATATCATTCGCGTAAGAAACTTTTATAATATTAAATTTTTAAAACAATTACAAAAATGGATAGAAAATGAGTTTCTCTAAATTCCAAATAGAACCCGATGTTCCGGGATTTCTTGCAAAAGACACTGATATTCTTGCCCTGGTTTTTAAATCGGTGCTGGAGAACAATATTCAAAACGATTTTGACCCTCTGATTGCTCCAATACCTTGGAATGAAACTGTAAATAAACTCAAATAAGCTTTTTAAAATGCACGAATTTTTATATAAATTTATACATTGTATTTTCAGTTGTTTTCCTCCACAAAAGCGCTAAAAATTGGGTACTACACGTCGCTCCCATACTTTCCAGCATTTCCAGATGTGCAGAAAACCGTTTTAAAAGCAAAGCACGCACTGGAGTCAGTGGGTCATCAAGTTGTTCATTTTGAAATGCCGGATTCTTTCCACTATCTGAAAACAAATATGGACATGTATTCAGCAGATCGGGGTCTCCACTTTCTCAAAATGTTTGAGGGAGAACCAGTTTCTTCTTGTGTAGAAGGGTTGGTGAACTGCCTAAGAAATCCTGAGAAATTTTGGAAAACTGGAGAGAACTACACGAGACGAGAAGCCATTTCTTCGTTTGCCAGGAGACTCATAGAGGAAAAGGATATTTCTGCAAATGACGAGTGGAATATGATTTTAGAAAAGAAAGCTATTCAAAAGGAAGTCCTGGAAAAGATGGATGAAACAGGAATTGATTTGATTTTGGGCCCTGCCTACCCATTTCCAGCGTTGGTTTGCGAGGATGTTGCTAAATTTCAATCGCTGCAGGACTCCATTGTCTACACGATGTTTTGGAATTTTGTGAATTTTCCTGCGGGAATCGTTCCTTTTGGAAATGAAACAGGAGAACATAATGATGAGTATGATGATGAAGGAGAGCCAATGCTCAAGGTTGCAAAGGAGGTCATTCACAATACTTCAAACAAAAGCTCCTGCATTTATGCTATGCCAATTATTGTAAGTTGCTTTAATAATTTGTTCTGTTTATTATTTCAGCTCATCAAAGATTCTGCTGGAATGCCGATAAACGTGCAGGTCAGCGCACGCCCATTTAAAGAAGAACTTGTCTTGCGGGTGCTTGTGGAGCTAGAAAAGTTGAGAGACTCCAAGTAAATTTCGAGGGAAAATTATCCATTATTTTATTCAGATTATATTACTAGAGTTGTTCATTCCATGTAGATCAAATGGCCAAAATATGTATGTAAATATGTAGTTATATGTAGTAAAAGTCGCAAACATGGACTTTAAATAATAGTTTTCGACAAAAATAACCTTTCTTTTACGTTTCGAGGGATATTTCATGCATCAACCGAGCTTAAAATCGAACTTTTAGAACAGAAAAGCTAGTTCCGGAATAGTAGATTAAATAGTTGACTGCTTTGTCTATTGTAAAAATGAAGAGTGATGAAAAATGGCAAATATTAACAAAGGTTTTTACATTGAACGAACAACTCTAGATACTACGCATACGGGCTAAAATATTTTCGCAAAATGATAATAAAATTTATTGTGCCTATCTCACAAACGAGAGAAAGTTTAAACAATGTAACGGCTATAACTGCCTGTAAATAATTTTAATTGGACCATGTCTTATAAATGGATTGTGTGTGCTAACTTGGGGAAATATGAGAATTTCTTAATTTAACATTGTCTTAATATACTAATTATAATGAGCATGATAACGTTTAAGTTTGTGTACGCTACGTTAAATTTCATACTTATCCATTGACAAGGAGCAGTTGAACCGTGAGCCCAATGGAAAAGTCCATACAGTTTAGTGGAGTTGTTCTTTCCAGAAAGTTAGTAGCCCCAAACTTGACCTTTATTGGGAACAACTCTTAAGAAATTTTCCAAGCCACCTCACTTCCAATCTTTGACGTCTTCGTGGGCCATTCACAAAACCAAGTAAAATATTGCAGTTGAGCTTTCCCAATATTTTCCAGACCCCGATCAACATTTTACTATGCTATCGCATCTTTTTCATGCGCGTCTTAAATAGACAAACACGTTCGGATTTCATGCTTGTTTGACGCCTGGAGTGTATTCGGTCCGTATGCGACTTTCATCTACTTTTACGCAGCTACACGTAGCAAACACGCATCTGACCCGAACTCAAATCGCGTGTTTCCACTAAACGTATAGATAAATAAATGCATAAATGATACGTGTCATTTAAACAAATAAATTAATGCCATCAAATCTTTTCCTTATATTCACAATTTATTGAAACGTTATTATACATTTTACAAGCCACATATATTTTACCTAGCTTTACAAACTAACTGTGTGTAATACTGGTATACACAAATAAGCGCTTGAAAGGTAAACAAAAACACTTAAACAGAACATCTTTTACATTTAACTGAACACTAAATGCACCAGATAGCTGATTAACTTCAAATATCCCCAATTTCCGACTATCCAAAGGATAGTGTTTTACCCGTTTCATTACATTAAACCTTTTATATGTACAATTATAAAGATCACCAGAAACCTCACTAAACCTTTCAATTAAAACTATGTCACCAGTAGAAAGCATGTAACAATTGTCTCCACACTTTGTAGACAAAGTCATGCAAGTCTTAGGTGACTGATTCACGAAACTGAAATGTACTCTAACTCAGCAATACGATTATGTGCTTGCTCAATAAACATGCTATTAGCTCGAATGAGCTTTTTTAACTTCTGCATGTAGGACTCAAATTGAAACGTACACGCATTATCGAGACTCCCAAAATTCAAAGAATCGTCAGCTAGATGAGTTAAACCATGAACGATATAAGTAACAAACTGAACCCCGTAGAATTTTTGACAATCTTGAACAAACTTATGTAATAAATTTTTTGCTACCGTATTCCAATATGCGTCTGCGCTTCTTACAATAGAATATACACAGTGTACTTAACAACATAAAATGTCGTAGTTATGTTTTTTGAATAATACCAACAAATGACGGAAGTCCAGTGTACAACAATAATGTCCTGAACTCAGTACCTTTGTAATGATCAATTTCAATAATAGATCGTGGTTTTCTCTGAAAGCCACACGGAAAAAACTTCCTTAATAATAATAATCTAGAAGATATCCTAAAACTTTCGGTTGCGCGAATTCTATGTGGAAGTCTCCCTTTAACCCATAAACGTACTATTTTTCGCACCACTCCTAAGCATACTAAGTGCAAGTAATCCAAAGGTACTTGCGAAATGAGACCTAATTGTAATTTAGATAAACTACTTTTACCTACAAAATGCGATTCCTCTAATGAACCCAAGAAATCACTATCGTTTCTTAATGCAGTTACTTTATAAGGATACACAACCCTACCGGCCCAGTCACCTTCCTGTTTACCTTTCACAACCACTATAACTATTGTGATTCTTTACACATTTTAGAAAACTCCTCGCAGGAGCATCTGCTAGAATACTAGATACTCTAAAACGTATCTTATATTATCAACTAATAGTCCATTGTTTCAATTACTCTTAACTTTTCTAATAAAGGATCTAAAAAGTCTGTATTACATGGTTTGGTTTCGCCATAAAACAATGCTGCTACAAAAGGTGTGCTACAAATGGATTGGTCGACTTTACAGAGAACTGGCCAAAACTGCTGTTTGAGGACCTTGTTATGGGATTCCGTCAACACCAAGATACAGTGATTATTTCTTCCCGAACCTGCTTTTGAATTACCTGAAGTATGGGTACATTGTCTACCTTTTTTAACCCAACTTTCACTCTAGCGGATAGCATTTCGCTAAAATTAAAATAAACTGCATGGCCTCCACTAACTTTGATCTTGTCTACTGATGTTGGAGTTTTCAGAAGGGTTCTAGGATCTCTAGGTAGCCCGTCAATGTTCCGTGTACTAAGAAAACCCAATAACTCCTTCAGTGCAATGTGAGTTATGTTGTTTCGTAATGACCAACATTTTAAAAAATCCACATTACTTTGACTAGACTCTTCACAAAATAAATTATGACTATCAGCTAAAATATTTCCTACTTCTATATTTACAACTACTGAGTCACAAGAATCTGAATGTGACAAACTATTAGCTAACTGAGATGTAGACCGGGTTTGTTGGAAAATATTTGGTGAGTTTTCAATTAAATTGGTTTGATTTACACACACAATCTCACTACTTCTTATAACATTTATTTGTTGTAATATATCTTGCTGCCTGCGACGTTGTTTTGTTCGTATGGACGTTGTCAGGCGTGGGGTGATACTTCTAGCTGCACTGTTGGAGTGTGTACTGCTTGTACGTATTCCGAAGAGTTGTGTACTTCCGGTTGAACTTTCTGTGAAGACCTTCGTTTCTTCCCACCTTCTCGATCCGCTGCATTCTTTAGCCTTGGTTTACTAAATCGTTGATCTCTTTATTTGTTGTATTTGCTCCGCCCTTTGTCCTCCGAACAGTATCTGAGAGTTATGATAAGTCACAAGTTAGTAAAGTCGTGTGTCAAGCTATCGTTTACATTTATCGTGATAATTCATTACCATATAAAAGATTGATGACAGCAGTTTTCCTTAGACCAGCTTTAGCTTTTTCCTTTCCCAGTGAAGCTTATTACTAGCGCAACCTGATTCGAAATGATCTCCAGAATATGGTGTGTTATCTTGCCGGAGTTTCCCCT